>APFE030258144.1:4793-21413 GCA_000404065.3 Pinus taeda
GAAGAGGAGCAGAGTCTGGAACAGCTGAAGCTGAATTGTCATGAGTAGCAGGTGAACTGTCATGAATGAAACCAGCACTCTGAAACTGAATGGGTTTTGAATAGTCTGGAATATGAAAGGACAAGTCCTTGTCATATCCAAGACCAGTTTTTTGCTTGTTGTGGACAAGCTGTTCCCAAGGTTTGATGATGGGCTTGGGAAGTGCTGACTGAACTTCTGCATCTGCATGTAACCGTGCTGCTTTGTTTGGTACTAAATCTGAATGAACTGTAACATGCTGCTCAGGGTGGTTGTCTCAATGTTCTGAACAAAACAGGTTCAGAATGGTGTCTATTTTGATGTAGCTCTTCTTGCTGTAGCTGTGATTCAAGCTGCAAAAAATCAATCTTTTCCTGTGCATTTTGTAGACATGTCTGAATTTCTGAAAGAGATCCTTTTCTGATTTGTAATGTGTCATCAACATTTGATTGTATAAGAGTTTTTATGAACTCTAATACTTCACTGATTCTGGCCATTTTTCTTCAATGTCACTTAAAAAACACAACTGAGGCAACAACAACAGAAAAAATAATATTGTACTCTTACTACAAAATCTTGTAAGGGCTTGTCAAGTGGCAACAATGTCGCGAAAGTGGTTGATGGAGCAGGACCAATGCAAAAAAATATATAAATGTGAAGATGAGTGCTGTCCTCAACTTCAAACTTCAGAGCATCTGGCTGCTATGGAAATCATGTAAAATATCTACAAGAGACTACTCCTAGAATGACTGCCAAAAAATGTCTTCAAAATTGCTTCAAATTCACTTCATAATGCTGATCCAATCTTCATCTTAAGACATTTCACCCACTGGCAATATTTTCACAATATTCAAACAAGAATTACACTGCTTTATTGAGTTTCAGTTTTCATAACAAGTGGGTTCATGGCCTACTGTAGGTGTATTCTTTAAAAAACCTATGATTTGTGATCCAACTGATTTCTATAGGAAATAAACTACTCTGTCCACAGCCTCCTTAAAGAAAAAGGAATGAAAATTGATAATGATTGCTATTGCAAAAATCTTATTTGCTTCTTTCAGTCGTATGGTTTGTAAGACAATTAACTACCGGCTGCACCAAGTTCCAACGCACTTCACATTAAAAGGGGAAACCTTTAGCATAAAAAATACGAGCCATAACAGGCTTGAGCAGGACTGAATATCTGTAATATTAAATTTTAATTGTTGCATAATAACAGAATCTCAGTACCACTAAAAGAAGCACTCATACAAGTCTCCATAAACTCCAATAATAACTGTGAATCTGGATTGTGATACAAAACCAGATGAATCTACCAAATGGAGAAATTGTGATTAATGCAGATAAAACATTGATAAGCCAATAATGCCCACTAGCAACTCAGATCCTGAATTCCAACAGCCTATGAAATTGAAAAGCTCGTCACACGACTATGCAGCTGCTCCATGGTGGTGCTATTCCAGCCAATTGCTATGATGGTGTAAGAAAGGTCCTCGGACTTCAAGCCTTCCAATATTAATAACTTGCATCCTCATTCATGGGCAACATTTTTCTGCTACATGTAACTCTTTTGGAATAAATTTATCTTTTGGAATAAATTTAAGAGTAATGGGCTTCCCACAAATGTTGGCAAAAAATTACAATGGCAAAGAAACAGTGCTCTCACTTTTCAGCTCTCGGCCTTCCGATCTACATCACCAAACTCATGCTGCGCAGGTCGATTTCACCTAAGGTCCAATCCGTTAGCCTTTCATTCAAATTAATTTGCTTTCGCCTTCACCGTTGATGTCACAGGGGAATATTATTAATTCTGGTTCAATTTTGAAACATCACAATCTGGCCAAACCAGATAATACCATATGACAGCTACACAATTGGAGATTTGATGGATAAGGCCGAATTAGCATGGGGTTCCATTGTGGCCAGCTTAAAATACACGTTTCGGAGATACTGAGAGAAGAAACAATGGGAGGGAAAACGTTGAGCACTCGAGAACCGTGGATGCAACACTATTGACGGCCTCATATCAATCATCCATCAGGCTTTCGAGACGCCTCCATAGACTTTGTAGATTTCCCAACCGCCTCACACCACTATAAAAGTCTATTACCAATTTGTTCTGTGCACTATTAAGATCGTCTTTATGCTCCTCGGAACAATCCAAGGGAGCTCAGTCCAGAATCCAAAGCACAAACGCCTTTAAAAGAAACATTTTAGTTTTCATAGATTTTGACATCGTAGCCAAACATCAACTTTCCATTCACATCCATGATACAAGTAATAATCACATACAACATTATGCATACCATGAACTCTATAACCCGAGGCATTACTAGAGCGGAAAATCCCGCGACAAACACGGGTTCTGCTCAAAACATCAGCGCACTATAAAATCCTCTAACCAACCATTGAACCTTGACTGAGAACGCACCAGCTCCAATCTCACACATCAACGCACTTACTCTATCTCTCCATGTGCATAAGTATGTATTTTAGTTCATATCGCTCAGTATCTATGCGCATTGTCCAACCTTCCAATCCACAACAACTATCACTCCATCCAACCTTGGCTCTGTCAAATGCTTGCATATTCAAAAGAAAACATAAACATAAATAAAGCTACAGACCATCAATCGGGAGACTGCGATTCTCTATTATATAACAAACCCTCCCCATTTCACAACAATTCAAGCTTCTGCCCGTGGCGATGTTTCTGCTGAACGAGAAACCAGAGGCATATATCCCTCAGTACCTCCCCCTTGGTCCTCTCCACCATTGGAGACTGGAGAAAAATTATATTGACTCCCCTTCTGTGAGAGGTAGGCTTTCAAAGGCAGAAACATACAAATGCAGCTGCGCGGCTAAATTATCGAAGAAGCTGCATAACTGTGGTAAGAGCTTCTACAACATAGTTGAAATGATAGAACAGATGATGCCTGAGATTGTTGGTTTCTATGTGTCAGACTGCGAGGAGTGTGTGGATGAAACGCTAAGGAGACAGGTAGGCAGCGTTCCAAAACGAGAGTAACGAAAACAGTACGCAGAGAATATTGCAGGTTCTCAAAACGTTACATTCAGAATTCTCATACGATTACCGCAATTCTCATTGCAGGTGTGTTAACGTTACATACCTTTTCCAGGTGCGGCGTAACAGAAGGGGCAGCAGACAGCAAGCTATTATTCGAAATGAAATGCTCCGACCTCCCTCAGGCAGCGTGCGTTGAATGAATCAACGTCAGAGTAGTGCTCAGGACTGAGCAGCTCTCAGGACAGCAGGAGTTACAACTATTTCTGGGACCTGTGCGCTTCCTTCAGAAATTAGGTATGTGCAGGCAGGGAGGCAGGCGTTCTTCAGGTAATGAAGACTGGGCCAACACTATTCAAGGCAACTCAGATCAGTTGCTCAGGGAAAACAGGCCACTCATCATGGCTCTGATACCGTGTTAAACAGACATGGTCAGCGACAAAGAATAGGAAAGATAAAACATGCATTGCTTTTTTTATTCACAAATGATATACATTTATAGTACATTTGGTGACCGTTGGGATTCACATCCCAAGGTATCTTGGACTGCTTTGTCCATTCGGCTTCCACGCTAACCGTTTAGGATTAGGTGTCCAACAGGCTTCAAACCCCGAGCTTGTTTCATTAACTTTAAATATAAAATAATACTCGAGATCCTCGATATGTCAAATTTAGCTTTCCAGGTAACGTGGTTGTAAAAGACTCTTCGAATGGGACAAACAATGCATGTTCGACACACTTCAATCTCAGATGGAGCCGAATAATGTAACGACTACCACACGGTCTGACACAAAATTTTTGTTGTCTTCTATTCCTGCTTCATTGGTTCGTTGTTTCTTGATGAGTTTGGTGGATTTCTACAGCAAAGCCGTTTTTATGAGCAGGATATTGATAGATATATCAAGACAGTGTTCATGACTATGTGGGATGGATTTACAATAGATTATGTCGCTAGGTTTATAGTTTTTGCTGCAACCAACTAGCCCGAACAATTGGACGATGCGACTTCCTAAAATATTTGAAATTGGGTTGTTGTCTAGAGAATAGGTGTTGGTATAGTTGCAGGTTCTCACAAGAGGAATGAGTTGATTTTTATTTTCCATGATGTAGAGATTGGTGTAAGTTTTTTCAGTTGCATTTGCTTAATTCGCTAGAATTTGATCTGACATTTGGGCTTGTTCCATCTTGCATTTGCATAATGAAATAGGCTTAGATTGTTAATAGTTGCGAGATTTTTGCGATTCCTTTCACTTGTTAGGATATGAGCAATGAGAATCTTAGCAGAAAATCTAAGAGGATTGGTTCAAAATGAGGTTTCCAGAATTCATTGAATAACAAGGGCCAACCTTTCGATGATATATTATACATCATTTATGTCATTACAGGTAAGTGATTATTGTTCATGAGTTCTCCTCGTTATTCTAATTAATATAACACATTGTAAGAATCTTGTTTACACGCCCTTTTAAAAGCATGCACATGAATATTTTGTATAATAATTAGTTGATCCCCTGTCTGTTTCATAGAGATAACTGATAGGCAGCAATATTTTATATGATGCACCATATCCAAATTTATTATGAAGAATACTTGTGTTTTGATTTGTGATTTCCATTATCAAACATGTTAGAATTCTGCTTATTTATAACCATTTCTTCTCATCACCCCTTGCTTGGTATGGTAGAAGAGCTACAAGAAGAAGAAGGTTGCACCAGAGATCTGGTCATTGCACTTCTACACGTGGATCTTCCACCATATTGAATGCTGATGGATATTGAATGTTGATGTTTAAACAATGGATGCAAAATTGATAGAGGAATGTGAACCGAATGAAAAACCCAAACCACGAAACAAAGAAGCTAGACAAACCATTAACACAATCAACATAGAACCTCAACCATAGGGTTGAGCATTATTAGATTTATTGAACTTACAACCTAGAAAATGACATTGCATTGATTTTTGGCTGGATGATACCTTAGCAAAATTATGGTTGTCAGGTTCCTAAAATTCCAACTTGAACTATGTTGAGACTTGAAACAGAATCAAAATAAATATAATAAGCTACAAGAAATTTAATCAGAATGGAACAATTATTATGAGGACACATATGAGACAGCTCAATAGGAGTTCGTGGCCTGTTGTAAAGGAAGATTTAATTATTCATTGAAATTTTGTAAAATTTTGTGAACTAGATGTGTATTTTCAGCCTTTCTTAAGAAATATGGGGAGGAAAACATTTGTTTTTTTTATATTTTCCGGGATGTCATCCCCATAGAGTAGGGACGATATTGAATCCCATAAACTCTAATCGTCAGAAATGAAATTATTTTACAGAAACGTAAGTATGAAGATCCATATGCCAGAACATAAGTATGGGGCATGGGATTTGGATGGATGTGTGTATAGATATCCAACTTATATATAAGATAAATACTAATTGCATGTACATATGCCTCTCATCCCACATAGCCTAGGATTTTGGAAAACAATTTATTGATTCCGGAATTTTTTTTAATAATAAAGATAGATATTATCGTGAGTCACATACATCTCCCACTGCCACCATCGATATGTCGCTCAGCCTACGCTCCAGCTGGGAAGGAAATGACATGCTACACTCTTTCATTTGATTTCTTTTGCGGCAATATGTTGTCCTATGACACTGGGTTCAGTAAGGAGAGAAATGTTCCTAAGACATCTCCAACACAGAGATGTATAAAAATAAAAATGAATACCAAAAGAAACGTAAAAGCAATAGCATCCCAGTTCTCAACAAATTTAATTTAGAACGACTCTCTATAAACTTGGTGACAGTGCTCCATTGTTAGCGGCCGCCCTTAAAATTGTGAACTATGAAACTGTAAAATGACAAGAGGCATGCTTATGGAGTGCAGACAATTGGATTTGGAATCCATGAAGTTTCGAAGAAACTAATGAGGAGCGCACACTAAATAATTGTTTCCATCGGGGACCATTCAAGGACTTGAGGGGAAGGATTTTCCTAAAGATTAACCATTGAAATAAAATCTGCAAACTTTAAAAAACAAAAATTTTGTACATAATCAATGTTTTGAGACACACACCGTCATAATTCTTGTAGAGGCAGAACAATGACCAATCTTCTTTGCAAAACCTTTTGGAAAATCCATTGCTACCACAATAATGTTGTAGTTCAAGAATTTCCAGCAACAAAGCATGATACCTAAGCGCTTGCTCTCCAACAAGTGAGTCTGATACATGAGTACTTAAAGGACCTAACTAAGAGATGCCCCATTGGAGATTTCAGATACCTCAGAAATGGGTACCTGGGGTTGGAAATCAAAGTTAGCTCCCCTCTAAAGTGCAATTTACTCTGAGCTTCTAATTATTTCCTCAGAGCCACTTAGAAGCTCCTACTTGAGGGCTCGGGAAAAAATGGTTACATAGAGGCATACAGCTGAGCAAGTTGAAGAAAAAGAGCATGCCAACACCGCAAGGCATCTCACATGGTTCCATTTTCAGTGTTCCATTGCCCCTGGCATTTGCGAGAGCCTATTCTTCTGGTATAATTAGAGTAAGCCCACGACAACACATCCCACACCTCATAATTCTGTTGTTGAGCTCACAACACATCATTGGTTGACATTTGCATGACTATATAGGTGGCAGTGACAAAGCCCCTGACAGAGTAAGAGCAAATCTTTGGTGTATGTCAATATGTAAACCTAACAATTAACATAAAATGCCATGAACTAATGTTAGCGTTACTTAATTGATGTTGGAAGTTTTTGTATCAATCTATGTTCATCTTAAGTATACGTACATATTGCCTAGATATGAGGCCAAATAAGACCTCTAAACTGTTAATTGGATGAAATGACAATTGAACAAAACTTATTGGATGACGAAGATAGTTTATAGAATATAAATGGAAAACATAGACTTAAATTGATTTGTTCACCTTTGGTTTTTGTGCAATCACTAATCAAAAATAGAAAACCTATTACAATAGTCCTTGCCAGTGCCGAAAGGGCAGGGACTAACAAGATCGAGATATAAATACACACTATGATTAAATCTTCAAATTTTATTTATTAATTTTTTATTTAAAATAAAATTTAAAATAAATATTTATTATATTCATATACATATAATTATAAACTGAAAATATTTAATCTATTCTTTAAAGAATCTTTTTCTTTATTAAAAAAATTTGAAATGTCGAAAACAAATTTAGAGCTCAAAAACAATATAGTAATATTACAATATATTTACGAATAATTTTACTAATTATTAACATCTCAATTTTTTAAATAAATCTTTAACGAAATCTTTTCAAAATTGATATGTTCGGGCAAATAAATTAATCTTACACAAAAATGCTTTATTACATAAACACTGTTAAGTTTGTAAACCGAGCAATCACCAACTCAAAATCTTTAATGACATTCTTACTCACATTAAAGATGAGATATATACTCCATGACTTTTCCAACTAGTAATCCCCTAAAACTTCTAAAGCTTTTAATAACTTCCTTGTTGGGCGGAGAAATTATTAAAAGCCTTTAAAAAATTACTTCACTATATGCGTAGTATTATTGATTTTAGTAAAATAATTGTAACTAGGTCAAAACATTACTCGAGGGTTTATGAAAAACCAACTCAAAATCTTTAATAAGATTTATTTTTACTAGTTTAGGTTTTTTTCTGAAATGTCATCCACTATATAGAAATTCCCACGCTTCCGTTCCCAATTTGCGTTCTGCTCCCAGGAGGCGTTTCGGGTGGGAGTGATTTGGGAGCTCACCGGAAATCGTTTTTGAATTGGGAGAAAAAACGTTTCTTGGTTTTCGCTGGTGTTTTTCGGGGGAGCTTAATTTTTTGCAATTTTTTTTCAGTAATTTTCTAAATGTTATTGTTTTCAAATAAACAAATAAGTTTTGAATAGGGTAGTGTAATGATTAAGCCAATGGCTTAGTATTGATATGTGATTCATGAAAATGTTAAATTTTTAAAGTAAAAGTGACATTCTACTTAATCTTTATTTTTATTTAAATTTTTAACATTATCATGAATAACTCAGGGTGTTTGGGAGTGATTCCGACTTCATTGGATTTCATATGGAGAAAGTACAATTTTAGATTTCATTCAAAATCCAACATACTTATCAAATTCAGGATTGGGGGATTGCAATGTTTCCATTGGATTTTGTCATGTATTAAGGTGGGGATTGCAATGTTTCCATTGGATTTTGTCACGTATTAAGGTATGGAACTAGTATTTAATCAATAGCACCAATTCCTCTATGTAACTTGATGTTAGTGACATTGGTTGTCGAAATCCTCTATCATGATGCTCCTACAAATGTAGGCATCGCTCAAACAAAATCTTGACTTGACATGCTATGTTTTTTCTATGTTATGTTAATATTTACAGGGTGATATTAATGACAAAGATCCGGATTTTCCAGCAAGACTATAAAATTAGACATATTTTCCAGCAAGACTATAAAATTAGACATTTTTCGTGGCGGCAACAGGCCCAAGCATTAGCAATAGACAAACGATTTACTTGTCTTTCCTAGTTTCTAGTATTTTTTATTACCACTGGCTCTTTCATATTTATTATGATATTTTTTGTAAACAATATATAACAATTTAAGTTTGAAGTTTGAAGTCGGCAATTATAACTCATTAGTAATGAATTATGAATATGATGTTTCATGAAAGTTGAAAGTTGTTTCATTTTATTTCATCTTAGATATTATTTTTTGTAATGGTTGCACTTAGCTTACAAGTACAACTTTGGTGATCAATGATGATAAATGTTATGTATTGAATTTTGAAAGCTTGAAACTTTAAAATTGATGAATATATTGTATGTTACTATGTTACTAACTTGTAGACGTGGTTGATGAAGATTATAACTTCTAGATGATTGTCGTTATATTGTTCAATCTATGTTTTTTTATCTAATTCATCATTCTACATACTTTTGTTGACATATATGCATCAAAATAGAAAAATAATATTAAATAAATTATATATATATTATATAATATAAAACGTCTGGGAATTCACCCAATACTTGAAGCTTTTGAAAATCTCCCACTCCCCTTCCTAAGTAACCTTAATTTTACCCATTGGTACTCACTCACTCATAACCCTTCCTCCGTCTTATTTTTATGAATAGCACTTCACAAGCCAAATAAGTGAAACATGAAGCACATATCCATATACTTTAAAGAAATGTTGTTTTTAGTATATTTTTTTGGATTTTCTAGTCACCTAAAGATTGAAGTAATTCAAGTTAGAGACTACAGCAGAGACTCTGTAATCGATATGATTTTTTTACTAATACGTTAAAGTGGTTTACATAACTGATAACATTTCTGAGTTTCTCCGCCTTCAATTCCTCATTGGATTGCTTATTTAGTCTACCTCTGACAACCAATTGAACGGAAACAAAGTATGATCATAACATAAATTAATTGGATTCCATTAATTCTGTTGGTTGTCTGTGATCATAACATAAATTAATTGGCCTTCATTATTTATGTTGGTTAGACAATTGGGACTGCATTATTACCGTGGGACTTGCCATTTTAATCTAAATTTTGGACAATTTCTTAATTTATGTGTCATCTTTGCACTAAATTTTGGACCATTTTTCGACTTTTGTGTGTATTTTTTGGACCATTTTTCTATTTGTGACTGTTATCCTTGGGCAGGGCCAGGCTATATCTAGTTATAATGAAATGGGATTAATTCATAGATAATAAAAAATATTTTAAATTATTTTTAAAATATTTTTTTAAAGTTAAAAAAATTAAGGAAATAAATTAATTAAGAATTTTAAATAAAATAAATTGTATGTTTAAAAAAATAATAATAATAATTCTTAATTAATAAAGGATTATGTTTTTTAAAAAATAATAATTTTAAAATAAATAAATGAACATGTTTTAAAAACTGTTTTTATTTGTTAAGAGTTAGTTTTTTTCAGATGAAATAAGTTAATGGCCCGAGACCTAGAGGTATCTGGCAAGAGTGAAAATCTGCTCTCTTATGGATCAGGAGCTAGTTATTTTAGGTGGTGTGGTTTTCATTGAATAATGATGATAAGTCATTCGAAATTAGCAACCAAAAATAATTATCCTCACTGTTAATTTGATAATTAAATTATTATAAATTTTCCCACCTATAAAAAATAAAAATAAAAATTACACTGGATTAAAAAATAACTTTAAACCAATTTTATTTTCTTATTTGATCTCTGCCATTATATTGACTTTCTTTAAACCATGGTTGGAGTTTATGTGACGTGGTGTACCGTGTAAGGTTTCAGCCCGATGTCTTATATTCATTTTGACGAAATTTTCGAGGTCTCGAATAAACGAAGTAAATTAAATTAAAATATCAATAAGCAAAATTTTCAAAATATATGTAAAATTTATTCTACAAGGTATGAAATTTGTACAAGCGTGTCCATTTGTATATTCACGAATAATATAAATATTTACCAAGGTTCTACATTTTGCAACTTCAGAAGAGGAATCATACACGTCATCAGTTTGGATCCCACCTAAACCACTTGGCAAAAGTGGTTTATCAAGAAAACAGTGGGAGAACAAAGAGGGAATTGTCTTTGTCTGCAAGCAACTTGATCTTAAAAAAGAAAAGGTTCTTAAATGTTTTGGCAAAATAACATAATCATTAATATTATTAAAAAAGAAAAAGACAAGATTGTTGGGTTACTCACAACCTCATATGTTCTCATTTTATATTGTCTACTCAATTATTTTGTAGTGACACACTTTTCTTTTTGAATTATTATTCGTTTATGTTTTATTCAAATATATGGTTATAAAAATAACCATATAATTTAACTAATTATATAAAAGCATACATTTAAAAAATTATAATTTACACATAGCGAGTGAAAAAGCAGGTTAAAATTAGATACCTAAATTGAAAATTAAATATATAAATTAAAGATCGGATTAGACATTAGGGTTGATGTAGTTTTGAGAATAATAAAGTGAAGTGTTAATGTAACTACGGAGGTGATAAATTATATAATGGGTAAGAAGATAATGGATAATTGATAAGATTTACAAAATACGATTTTTATTAGCATGTTGTAATTAGTAAATTAAAGGATGATAATAATAAGATATGGGAAGAATAGTTTAAATTAGCAATTGTTTCAAAAAATGTAAAGAGACACAAACAGAATGGTTAAATTGGAATTGTTGAATTGGAAAAATTGTACTTTAGTTTGAAACAATAATTGTTGTAAAAAATTTAGGTTGTTTAGTATATTTGAGTTAAGTTGATAATACACAATTAAAATAATAATTGAAAGATTGAGATAATAAAGGTTGACATAGATATAATTTACCATTATTTTACCAATGAAAGATTTATAACTATTGTGAAGAAATATTGATTTTCTAGAATGAGCAATTTCTACTAGAAGGAAACAATAGGCACAAATTACTTTTGCATCATTTTAAGCATTCTATGCCATTTGATGAAGGGCATTCAATATGGTGGCATTCAAAATGTAGTATTCTTATTTCCATTTGTATTCCTTATTTGTTGTAAAGAAAGTGGTCTTTCATTGCGCAAGTTGGCAATGTCAAAGCCAAGACCTGTATTCAATTTCACACCCATTTTTTGTGCAGTTAGATTCCTCTCCCATTGCTTAAAGCAAAAGTCAAAGGGTGGTATGATATTTTATTACCATAAAAAATATAAAGCTAGAGGATTACAAATTAGAAGAATCCTACTACTGTTGTACATTGGTTGCCTCAATGGTAAGTTTTGGATGACATTGTTTGCTTAAAGAGATCTCTACTTAATGTACCACTCAAGGAGATCACTCACTTGTAACTAGGGATTGGATAGTATGACTTAGAGTATAGTCCATCCTCCTCTTCATGAAAGACTAACTAAGTATTGCCATTGAAAACCCAAGAGTCTTGAACACTTGATCACTCGATCACTCATCACACCAAGATCCACAACCTCATAGTTTCATATTAGAACAAAGGAACTACTTTATTTTCGAGGTTAATATGAAGAAATTTAATGCTAATGATTCCATAACATAAATATTCAAGATGAAGTTTTGATTTCACCAATTGCCAACTATAGAAAAGTACCTATTGCATTATTATATTTAGTAGCTAGTTAATTTGTGTGGTATTGATGGGTTTATGGAAGAGTTGATAACATACTATGAATATAGTATGAGCAATGTATGCTTTAGTATAATAAAGAACATTGAGAAAATATATCTAGCTACAAAGCAAATCAAATGTTTTAAAAGTCTTCCATGTCAACAATAAAGTCTTCATAAGATTCATTACTATATGATGTCTCTTATATAATCTTAGATTATGCATCCATAACAACATTTCTAAGTTTGATAATAATTTTAGTATTTGTTTTAATAAAATATTATACTAAGTATTATTTTCTAATTATAATTATCATTATTGCTATTTTTTTATTGTATTCCAAAACAACTTACTTTTATTTTTACAAATTAATTAAATGTTATATTTATCATTTACAAAAACAATATCATAATTAAGAATCATATTAATAATGATATAATATTAATAATAATAATATTTTTTCTAATAATGATGATATGATTATTAATATCCATTAAGATTGATATAGTCTAGAGGACCATTAAAATTGATATACATTATGCTTTTTTTCTTCTGAAAAAGTAGTCTAGAGGACCTGATCAGATAAGAAAGAAATTATATTAAGAAAGAAATTATAAGATCTTAACTAACCAAAAAATTAATTATACTCTTTAATAACATCTTTACCATATAAATATTAATATATTAGATAAAATGTAAATAATTTCACTTTATTTTAAAATAATTTTAAAATAGATTAAAATAAATTCTAGAAATTTATAAATTTAATGAAAATTTCACTTTTTTAAGATATAAAATAACTTTTAAATAGTTTTGTCGTTATTTCGTTGTTGCAGATGAACAAATTCCACCTGTACACGTGGGGCCTTATGACGAACAAAAGGAGTCCAATTCAGTTGGATTGAAAATGCCGCAAACCTTTGAATGTTGAATCTGGAAAATGTGTTTGAACTGTCCTTCGCAATTAAGAACGGGATCATAGAATAAAATCATACGCTCTGTTTTATTATAAAAGTATATTCCAATTGGAGAATTTGAGAAATGGTTGCCAACATGTAGCAGCCCTTAAGGAACGAGAGTTTTTGGAACCCTTCCTTAGATAGAGAATTTTTCACAGGGAAGTACGAGTTCTATTTACAGGCCTTTCATTTTATTTTCTGGAGGTTAAAAGGATCGGTTTCGGAGCTCTGCAATTGTCCCCCAGTTTGGCAAAGAAGACGTAACCTGTAGTTTGGAGGGTTTCAACATTTGGGTATTTTAGTTGCGTTGGATTGGAGGTTGGACAATTTTTCACCAGGCGCCAGTTTTCAACATTTTCGAAGGTCGCCCATGATCTTATTTCCCGTCGGCAATAGCTACCATGTATTTGGCATGGATCACTTTTAGGCCGAGATGAGATTATCGACAAACAATGGGAGCTTGGATGTACTCAAATGATTTGGTGGTATTGCGGGAATCGGTGCAAGGGGTGTAGTTAACGAGGCGAATGTTGTGGACAAGGGGAATTTTGAAATGGGTTAAGCAAAATACATATTAAATAAGAAAAATATATATATATATATATATATATATTATAATTTTTCCCGTAAGAAAAAAGCTATATTTGTATTATCATAAGGATTATGTACATTATAGCTATTTCATGTACCCATATCATCATAGAAAAAACATCTAGGTTGCGTGGTTGTGCAAACTTTTCAAAGTGACCATATAAACATATATACATACAAAGAGTATATAAATAGAAAGATTATATCAAGTAACAGATATAGGAGAGAGCATTAAAACAAATACTTCCATCATAATGACCCTCAGACTAAAGAATATCATCCCATGCGTTGTATATCATAATAAAACCATTTCACCAATGGGTTCCGTTTGGTCTACCTGTTACATATGAAATATGAGACAAAAAATATACAAAAAAGATCAGAAAGTATATGATCATCTATCTTCGGAATGTGAACTCCACAAAGCTTAGTACATTGCCCTCCAGTGATATATCCATGTGCATTTCTCCCACCATTCCTTGAAGCCATTTATTTGAGAGATCATTCGCAAGCTGGTTATGTTTTTTGCCAGTGTGCATGATTGGAGGGTTCCCAAGCTGTATCCATATATTTTTAATTTTCTTTAGCCATCCAAATAGTGTTGATGGTTTGATGTGTGCCTTGCCATTAACATGATTCATAATAATATTTGAATCCCCATATATATGAATATCCAGGATATTGAGAAAAATTGTGAACCATAAAATGCCCCATAGTGCCATCGCTTTTGCTTTATTATTTGAACCTATATCAGCATTCCAGTGAATTCTGTATTGTAAATCTTTAGGCATCGCTAACCAGAAGCCAGATCCGTAAACATTGTTTTGAGTTGCTCCATTGAAGAATCCAATCCGGTCTACCATTTGTGGGCTTTTTCCCTATGTTGATGTTCTTTGTGGTTATTCTCATGAACATGAAACAATGAGTATAGTGATATGGTATTATCATATACCAACGTGAAATCCTCAACAAAATTCTCAAAAATATGGTTATTTCTCCATTTCCATATAGCCTGGAAAAATAGGGGGAGAACAATCCTCCATGCGGGTTATGTTTGCTCCACCACCCCATATAGTGTGCAATGTCATGAAATTCATTATAAGGGAAACCGAAATGTAATGCCAATTTATCCCATACTTAGTTCGTGTGGTGGCATTTGAGGAACAAATGATAGTTGTTTTCCCCTTCCTTTTTGCAAATTGTTTATATGCTAGGTTCGTGCCAATTTCGTTTTTGCAAGTTCTTCCAAGTAAGATTTTTGTTATGATATACCAGCCAAGAGAATAACATGATTTTAATAGGAATACTAATCTTCCAGAAAGGGTATAATATTGCATTCTCCACACACCAGGCACCCCTTCTGCAAAGAGAAGTATATGGTTGCCAGAAAGGGTATAATATTGCATTCTCCACACACCAGGCACCCCTTCTGCAAAGAGAAGTATATAAGTTAGCAACCATAATATTTCCAGCTTTCATTCCCCTGGACCATACCAAACTGTCACTTTGTGCCTCTCAGCATATTTCCACTGCTTTTAAGCCTGTACATACATATTTGTTTCCATTCCAAAGCTAATATTCCAGCCAGACCCAGTTCTTGTGAAGTTTTCCATATAGGGGATTGGTCCCACCACGCTGAAATGACTCGATTTCAGAAGTGTTGGGAATTTTTTCTGGGAAAATCCCAAAAACAACAATAAAAATTTCACACAGAGACAATGCTCTGTTTTCTCACAGGGTCTTTTTCACACAGCGGAAACAAAAAAAATTATGAGCACACAGAAAAGTGTATATACACCAAGGATTTATATTAAAAAGAAATGCATTTACATATTTTAAACTTCCTCTCTCACAGAGGGATTCACCGCTTGCATTTCACCAAAAAAAATTACACAGGAGTTTTTACTCACGCTGCTGCGTGACTCCAAAATGCATGTCCAGAACAATGCATATCCAGAACATTGCTTGCGCACTGCTGTGCATTTCACCTCTCATTACAATACATACATTTACCAAAAATTACATTGATATATGACTATGGGAGAGAGGACTTACATCGCCATACTTCCGTAAAAAGAAGACAGTAAGAATTAAATGATTTTACTGATATTTTCAATGCCCATACTCCCGCTGAGGAAGAATTAAAACTTCACCAAAAACTTACCAACCACAGTAAATAGCATTTACTGTCTTACTGAGATAAATGGCGGTAAGAAGGCTTTCACTTCACGTCAAAATCATTTCCCAGGCTTTCACATCAACATTATCCAAAATGCTTTTGGAACTCTTATCGGGTCGGGACTTCATCCCATGACACAACTTATGTGCACCGATGGTTTTCCCCGATACCGAAATCTCGATAACACATGCCCCGATACCTTCGATATATATATTATAATATATGCATAAAAATATATATAAAATGAGCCACTTGCGGACCCGAAATAATATGAAGCAAAATGTTGATTACCCATCGGGTCCAGGATATCGGGTCGGGACTTCATCCCATGAAAAAGAACTGCCCACTTGGTTTTCCCGATACCGAAATATTTGTGGACCTGATAATTTATCACAAGGAATTAATTCCATCGTCGGGTCCGGGTTATCGGCGATTGCTCATCGCTAATAATAAAGACTCCACTTCCATTTCGCCGATCCGATATCGGCTGTTCGCTCATCGCTGAATTCACTGGGCTGTCTGCCTGTGCTGATGGAACCTCCCGACGCGATTTTTAAATTGGATGCCGTCGCTGCTCCTGCACGGCAGTTGGAATTAACATTCCAACACTCCCCTTTAATTTCAACTGCTGGGCATTCAACCATACCCAAACACTTTCTCAAAAATTCAAAGCTTTTCT
>APFE030258144.1:40550-60027 GCA_000404065.3 Pinus taeda
GGTGACTCCTTGCTTTCTCCCACTCCATGCTTCTTCTAGCACTCTGTTCATCACTGCTTTTGTAGGACACCTGTTCAGAATATATGCTGCACAATTTACAGTTTCAGCCCAATAGTCATTTGGCAAATGTTTTGCCTTCAACATGCTTCTCGCCATATCCATGATGGTCCTGTTCTTCCTTTCAGCAACTCCATTTTGCTATGGGGTGTACCTTGCTGTAAATTGTTTATGAATTCCATTTTCTCTACAAAATCTTAGGAATTCCTTGGAGATATACTCACCTCCTCTATCAGTTCTCAAAACGTTAATATGCAGCCCGCTTTAGTTCTCCACAAGTGCTTTGAAATTTCTGAACTTCTCAAACACTTCACTTTTGTTTTTAAGAAAATAGACCCAAGTCTTTCTTGTAAAATAATCAATAAAAGTTAGGAAATATTGGCTGCCAGCTAATGATGGAGCTTGCATCGGTCCACATACATCTGAGTGGACAATCTCTAAGGGTTCTTTTTCCCTTATGCATTTCCCTGATGGAAAACTTTCTCTATGTTGTTTTCCCAATATGCAACCTTCACAAAGGCTGTCCGATTTCTCTATCAATGGTAATCCTTTCACCATTCCTTTTCTACTCAACAAGTTTAGACCTCCAAAATTGAGATGTCCAAATCTCAAGTGCTACAACCAATTTTCATCCTTTGGCGCCCTTTGGAAGGCCTCTTGGGTAACTGCTGCAATTTCATTTTTGTTTTTCAAATCTGCCCTGATCCTGAGAGGGAGTTCCTTGTCATCTTCACTTCAGCAATGCATCATTTGCTGGGTGCTATATCCATGATGGTACACACATCATTCACAAATAAAACATTGTAACCCTTTTGAACAAGCTGTCCAATACTCAAGAGGTTACATCTCATTCCGGGGACATAATAGACATCTGCTATAGTTTTTCTTTCTCCTTGCTTTGTAAATATTTTTACCTCCCATTTTCCCATAACAGAAATTTTGCTATCAGTTCCTAGTGTGACTTCTGATTTCATATTTTTATCTAGGGCAGAAAAGAGAGCTATATTCCCTGTCATATGGTTGCTGCAACCTGAGTCTAAAAACCATATGTCTTCACTGTTTGTTTCAGCCATGTTACAAGCTAACAACACATTAGTTTGGCTGATGTTCTCTCTAGTAACATTTGCATTTTGTCTATTACTCATATCATGCTGCTTCTTCCTACATTCACTGGAATAATGCCCATATTTTTTACAATAATAGCATTGGACATTGGATTTTTCATACCTTTGTCCTTGAGCATGATGTTGTTCTCTTTGTTGGCTGCTGCCTTGGCCTTGGTTCTGATTTGGATTGTTGCCTCTTCCTTGAGCATTTGGTGGGCTGCTTCTTCCACCTCTATTCTAGCTTCTGCCTCTTCCTCTTTTGTTTCCTCTTCCTTGACCTCTTCCTCTTCCAAAGGACATCTAGGTCTTAAAGGCTTGCTCTAGAGATGAGTTTTCATTCCTACTCAATCTCTGCTCATGTGTTATCAGTGATGCATGTAGCTCATCAACTGAAAAGTTTGAGAGATCCTTTGTCTCTTCAATGGTGGTGACAATAGCATCAAACTTTGAGGGTAAGACCCTCAATATTTTCTCCACAATCCTCCTATCTTCAATGGTTTCTCCATGAGTCCTCATTTGTGTGACCATACCAATTACATGTGTGAAGAATGAGTCAATGTTGTCTGACTCCTTCATCCACAAATTTTCAAAATCTCTCCTTAGCAACTGTAGTTTTGCTGTCCTCACTTTCTCCATGCCTTGATAGGCTGTCTTGAGGGCTTGCCATGCTTCCTTGGATGTCTTAGCTCCTGCTATCCTTGGAAACACACTCTTGTCTAAGGCTTGATATAAAAATACAAGGGCTTTTGAATCCTTCTTCCTATTGCTCTTCAATAGGTCTTTCTCCCCCTGAGTTAATCTGTTAAACTCAGTCTCATTTGCTGGTTCATCAAAACCATCTTCAACAAGTTCCCATAAATCTTGACAGGCAAACAGGGCTTTCATAGTTATGGCCCAATAGTCATAGTTTGTCCCATTAAACTGTGGGAATTGAGGGTTAAAAAAACCCATACTAGTGCTTGTGCTAGCCATTCCTTGCATTCTCAGCTATGCTTCTAAATCCTTGACTGTGTATTTAAAATACTGACTGTTCTTTCAGCAGTAACACAAAACTGGTCTGAGAGATACCTGGATTCTTTTGCTGAGACTTCACTTTGCTGGAGAAGTTGCTGCAATAAAATCCTTCCTACAGCTTCTTTGAATGTCTTCAAAGAGCCTGGACTACTCTGATACCACTGTTGGGAATTTTTTCTGGGAAAATCCCAAAAACAACAATAAAAATTTCACACAGAGACAATGCTCTGTTTTCTCACAGGGTCTTTTTCACACAGCGGAAACAAAAAAAATTCTGAGCACACAGAACAATGTATATACACCAAGGATTTATATTAAAAAGAAATGCATTTACATATTTTAAACTTCCTCTCTCACAGAGGGATTCACCGCTTGCATTTCACCAAAAAAAATTACACAGGAGTTTTTACTCACGCTGCTGCGTGACTCCAAAATGCATGTCCAAAACAATGCATATCCAGAACATTGCTTGCGCACTGCTGTGCATTTCACCTCTCATTACAATACATACATTTACCAAAAATTACATTGATATATGACTATGGAGAGAGGACTTACATCGCCATACTTCCGTAAAAAGAAGACAATAAGAATTAAATGATTTTACTGATATTTTCAATGCCCATGCTCCCGCTCAGGAAGAATTAAAACTTCACCAAAAACTTACCAACCACAGTAAATAGCATTTACTGTCTTAATGAGATAAACGGCGGTAAGAAGGCTTTCACTTCACGTCAAAATAATTTCCCAGGCTTTCACATCAACATTATCCAAAATGCTTTTGGAACTCTTATCGGGTTGGGACTTCATCCCATGACACAACTTATGTGCACCGATGGTTTTCCCCGATACCGAAATCCCGATAACACATGCCCCGATACCTCCGATATATATATTATAATATATGCATAAAAATATATATAAAATGAGCCACTTGCGGACCCGAAATAATATGAAGCAAAATGTTGATTTACCATCGGGTCAGGATATCGGGTCGGGACTTCATCCCATGAAAAAGAACTGCCCACTTGGTTTTCCCGATACCGAAATATTTGTGGACCTGATAATTTATCACAAGGAATTAATTCCATCGTCGGGTCCGGGTTATCGGCGATTTCTCATCGCTAATAATAAAGACTCCACTTCCATTTCGCCGATCCGATATCGGCTGTTCGCTCATCGCTGAATTCACTGGGCTGTCTGCCTGTGCTGATGGAACATCCCGATGCGATTTTTAAATTGGATGCCATCGCTGCTCCTGCACGGCAGTTGGAATTAACATTCCAACAAGAAGTATATGCCTTTCCCATATAAAAAATCGACGAGAAACTCAATTATACATCAATCCTCGCCGACTCCCAGAATATGATCCACCGCAATGATAATAAAGTGACTCGTTCTCATATTCCATACCAGGTTTTGTATGAAAAATTTAGCAACCCTTTGAAAGCTATGCCATATGGCCGACCCACGTGGAATGCCAATGCTATCCTTTCAGAACCAGAATAGAAAATCTTGGTTCTTTAAATATTTTGTCCGAATCACTCTGCTCCATATACCTGACCCAAATATAGCCCGCCATAAGGATTTTATCAGCAATGAACAACTAAATACTCTGAGGTTCCAGAATACTCCATCCCCCCATTCTTTTTGGGCAAGATATGTGAAACATTTTAGTCAAGTGGTATTTATCCATTACAACCCACCCAAATGAAATTGGCAATAATACGATTAATACTATTAATGATGGTTGGTGGAATATGTGAGCCCAATATACCCCCAGATAGGTAAGAACAGCCTGTGTGAGGATAGCGCGTCCACCCAGGGACAAGCACCGGTATTCCCATCTAGAAACTTTTTTGAAGAACCGGTCTACCAGCCACTGCAAATCAATATTTTTGTAACTTGGCTTAATGTGATATCCAAAATACTTCATACCAGTTTGCATTAGTTCCCCCTAAATACCAAATAGGTTCCTTATACAATCAATGACCTCCATATTGCTCATATCATGATATACAATGGATTTTTGCAAGTTCATATTCAACCCAATTGCTTTAGCAAATTTTTTATGGAAAAGATTCAGCCATGCCAGACGATTCAACATACCCATGATGAGTACATCATCCACGAAAAAACCATGTGAAATCTTGATGTTGTTCCCAATTACGAGTGCCTGAAACTAATCATCATTCACCGTTTTGATTTACAAGCTCAGACTGTCCATAGCCAGGGTAAATAAAAGAGGAGATAGTGAGGAGCCCTGTCTCAATCCCCGTCCAGCCCTGAAGAAGCGGGTAGGATATCCATTGATAATCACTACATAATTTATATTCGAGACACAAGCCATGATCCAAGCCATGCTTCTAGGTTGCAACCCAATCTTATGTAGTACCAATCTAAGGTAGCCCCAGTCTAAACAGTGATAGGCCTTCTTAATATCTACCTTCATAATGGCAGCATCTAAGAACACTATTATTATCACATCTGCATTCGAATTCAATTTTATGTAGAATTTTGAAAATCTAAAATCCAATATGCAAACACTCTTTGTCATACCATTTCATTGACATTTGAGCTATAAATAAAAAGGAAAATGTTTACAAGTCGTCATAAAAAAACAAAAAACAAGGAGATGACAAAACATTCAAATTATTGACGAGGAATTCAAATCTATATCCAACTGTTAAATATGTGCTCAACTATGACCAACATATTCAACATCAAATTCCCTTCAAGAATCAATCAAAGCACTGATAATTCTATGATGATCCTAATAGAAGCTATATAACAATGATACATTACATGCTTTTGTTTTTGTATTATTCAGCCAATAGTTCAAGCTTTTGTTTTTGTATTATTCCGCCAATAGTTCAAGCTTTTGAAGGAAATCATGGATGCAAATTTTCTTCTTGGTTGTTATAATATCACAGGCCTTCGCCGCTTTGGATCTCAACTTCTCCCCCTCCTCTCAAGTAAATATCAACCAGCAAAAGAGAAACAAGCAAAACTTTGGGTGGCCTCTTAAGCACCTAACTGAAAAGCTTGTCTTAGAGCAGCTTAATCTCTTTATGTTATGTTGCTTCTGTTGGTAAATAAAACTTTTCTTGCCAAATAAAAATTGCAAAGTTTAGACAAATAATAGACTAATATGCATCAAACGTGAGCTTGTCCTTCAATCCCAAACATTTATTACTGTAAAAACAGAGAAGAAAGACAAGAGAACTAAAGAAATTAAACTATTTGAACCTTTTCGACCTAATGAATTAATGTGCTCTCTTGCTCTATATATGTAGCAAAAGCATTTGAGGTAGGGATGTTGTAATTCATGTTTATAAGGTTAAATAGAAATTTTGTGGTGAAATTTATGAGAGATAGAAGATGTGTCTTTTCCATAACTTTTGTTTTTTTTTTAGAGATGTTGAGCAATTTCCCCTGCGTCACCAATGACTGCCATGAATAATGATATACAATCAGAATAGTACCGAATTGTGTGGTGACTATTATCTTTATTTTGAAATACACTGTGGTGGCTATTATCTTTATTTGGAATACATTTTATTTATTTTAAATTGAGTTGAGTACAAATGTTTGAGTTAAACTTGCACTCGAGACCTTAGGCAATATTTAAGGTGTGTATCTAAGGTCCAACAACTATGACTTACTAAAGTGCAAATTAGGTTCTAAACTCACACCAACATTGAAGCATTCTTACAACCCTTGTAATTCCACAAAGACCCTAAAGTGGTGGAAATTTACATTGGTAACCTATTCCTATACTTAAGAGGACATACTTATACATGGTTGTATGAAAACTGTTTACCAAAAATTTTAAGTGAAGCATTTCAAATCTGTATAAAGCACCATGCCTAAAAATTTAACATTCAAAATTGAAATATTCCCTTAATTTACTTAGTTGTGAAAATAACCCCGAAGCAAAGAAAATAATGCATTGAAAACCAATTGAACCTTCATATTTTTAAGTTTAAATTAGTTTTTTAAATATCTCTGTTTCTGTGGATATTTTAGAGATTTTTTTGTTTTTCAAATTTTTAGAGCACGGTGAATGTGTAATATTACACATGATATTTTGAAAAACAATTCTTCTTAGGGGCTTCTTGCCCATGAACCACTGGGGCTTGAACACTTCTGGATACACACCAAAGATGGTGGAGGAAGAGGATTGCATAGTTCCCTCTTGTTGGCATTTTCTTCTTCGCACTCGACTGGTTCATGAGAGTATCCAACCCCCTGCCTTCCATCTCCTCTTCCAAGAGTGTCGAGAATAATAATGATGGCCACGACAAACCCCGATCCAACCCTGATCCACCTCTTGATCATTCGAAACAACCTGTATGTACAGATGCACCCCTCCAGACCAACGCTGGTTATGTAAGGTCCGATTCAAATTTCAAATCCCACCATTATTTTGTTAGAAAATAGGATTTACGTGGAGAGGGAGGAAAGTAATTTGGGGTAGAGTTGCGTCAAGGGTTTCACGCAGAGGCTTAAAAAACATAGGATTCACTCATGACGAAAAAATAGAGTAAAACAGAGAGCTTGGAGCAACACATTAAAACTTATTATTAAATTATAATTCATGAAAATACATTTATATGATAGTGCAACTCATTCACCTAGTAAATGTTAGAAAATTATAAATT
Organism: Pinus taeda; assembly: GCA_000404065.3. NCBI lineage: Eukaryota > Viridiplantae > Streptophyta > Pinopsida > Pinales > Pinaceae > Pinus > Pinus taeda. Next base: position 47,392 of record APFE030258144.1, read on the forward strand.
ACAGAGCAATGGAACACATAAAATATTGCAGAAATACAAACACATAAAACGCATAAAACAAGAGAGACACAAATATACGTGGTTCACCCAGTTTGGGCTACATCCACGGAGAAATAACCAGTCCTTCCTTTTATATTATCTAGCAAACTGAAGAGATACAACCTACAACAGATCCGCTGCAACACCCTCTTCGCTCTCAATATCCTTTCTATTTCTCACTCATAATACAGATCTACATAGACGCAATACAATTCCCTCATATATAGTGAGGGGTTGCCTTCTAGGGCTAAAAACCCTAAATTAAACATAACTTCTACTGTCATATCTATGCCTAATGAACGACTATTCTTAGCTTCAAGGGCGCTGCCCCCGAAACCCCCCGCCAGGGGGGGCTCCCCAAAAGTCACAGTCGCCCCTCCCCCCTAGACCGCCCCCTACAGTGAATATTTTACGGGAGGCGTTGCCGCCCCATTTCGAACTGGGGTCCAATGTGGTGATACCTTTGAATACAAAAGATAATCAGGCTCCACACCCAACAGTAAAAACAAAGGTTTATAGTGATTTACACTTCACCAGGAGTTGTGAATAACATAGTAAAATACATAGATGTTATTTTCACACGGCCACCAAAATTTACTCCACTATTTTCTCTTCACAACTCTCCACTATTTTCTCTTCACAACTCTAGCTGTCTAACTTACCCAACCAATATCACTCTCTCTACTACAAAATGACTTTTACATTCATATTTATCTCAACATACAATTTGACATTAATACATGACAGAGCAAAATAATACAATTTGATATTAATACATGACACAGTAAAACAATTAGTAGGCAGTTGTTGATTGTGGATAATAATCACCCAGGTTGTTTATGTAGTGTGGGAAATATTTGCGCAGTAAATGCTTGCTCGTATTTACCAAACTACATTGAAAGCCTTAACTTCGGTGATGTGTTGCTGAATGGTTCGCGTGATACTTATGTTCTTTCTTTAGTCCTTCCATGTTCAAATAGAGATGAAACCTACAAAAATACAAATACTTCTGACAAGTATGGTTGTTGTTAGGGTATTTATTGCGGTGGTTGGGATTAATATTTCCAACACTCCCCCTTAATCACAATTGCACACATTCACAATTCCCAAATATTTTTTGAGATAAACAAAACTTTCACGTGCTAATGGCTTTGTGAAGATATCAACAAATTGTCCCTGTGACCTGCAGTGCTACAACACAATTTCATCATTGTTAATCAACTTTCTAATAAAATGATATTTAGCATCAATATTCTTGGCCTTTTTGTGAAAGATAGAATTCTTTGACAATGCAATTGCTGATATGTTGTCGTAGAAAATAGTTTTCGTTCCCTCTTGGTCACGACGAAGATCCCTCAACATCCTTCTGCTTCTTGGAGGCCCATGAAATGGCTCGAGAACCCAAATGAAAAACATATTCTGACGTGCTCTTTCTGTCATCCACACTTCCTGCCCAATCATTGTCAGTGTAACCAACCAGCCTAAAATCACTTGTTGTTGTGTACAAAATGCCATACTGTTTTGTCACATTGACATACCTTAGAATCATTTTCGTTGCTTGCCAATGTGTTTCCTTGGGTGTCTCCATGAACCTCGACACCAAACTTACATTCATATGAGACTATGGTTCATTCACCAAGTAAAAACAAAAATTTACAGTGATTTACACTTCATGAATAACACAGTAAAACACAGTAACTGTTGTTTTCAGGCGCCCACCAAAATTTGCTCCACAATTTTATCCTCACAGACTCTAGTTATCTAACTTACCCAATCTCTATCACTCTCTCTACTACAAAATGACTTTTACATTCATATTTATCTCAACATACAATTTGAGATTAATATATGACAACAAAATAATTAATACACAGTTGTTGAGTGTGGACAGTGATCGAGCAGGTTGTTTGTGGAGTGTGGGCAATATTCGTGCAATGAATACTTGCGCATATTTACCAAACTACATTGAAAGCCTTAACTTCAGTGATGTGCTATGGAATGGTTCGTGCTGTACTTTTTCTCCTGGCTTTAGTCCTCCCATCTTCAAATAGACACGCAACTTGCAAAAATATTTTTTATCCTTCCATCTTCACACAAACACACAACCTGAAAAAATATTCCTTACAAGTATAATTGCTGTCAAAGTATTTATTGCGGTAGTTGGGATTAATATTTCCAACATATTTTAAATTTCAAATTCAATTCAATGGATCCATCTTATGTATCTTACATGCATAATGGTGAATGGGTGCCCAACAATGGAAGTTGGAAAATGGTGGGAGACAACAATTGAATCGGGGAGGGGAAACCTCCATAGAATGGCAAACGGTGGCAGAAAACAATGGAATCGGGGAGGTCAAACCTTCACAGAATGGACAGTGAGCTTCACGGACAAATTCGAAGTTGTAGAAGAGGATTAAGAGGAGGGAACAAAAGTCAAAGGGGGAAAATTCAAGTAGTTAGCCTACTCTGAGAAAAAATTGTGGAAACTGACAGGAAATCACGCGAGATTCGATGGGAGGAGCGTGAATTTTGACTAAAAATCGTGGAAACTTACAAGAACTCATGATAGATTCGATCGAAAAGCGTGAATTCTGACCAAACATCGTGGAAACTGACACGAACTCATGCGAGATTCAATGTGGGAGCATGAATTCCGACTAAAAATTGTTGAAACTGACACCCATCTGTGTAGTATAACACCATGGACGAAACAAACCGGAAATTCACCACGACTGGTATCCATTGCTTCCAAAACCCTTCGAAGTAGGGATGGAATTTGATGGGAAAATTGCTCGTTATAAGGTGATTTTCCCGTCAAATACCGTTAAAAAAACTTGCAAAATTGTCAACATTCTTTGTTGAAATTATGAAAACAAGTGTGTTAATGTCGGTATCTTCATCCCTCCATCAGTGATCAAAATTTCTCTTTTTGCATGCATATTAGATGTCTCATTCGATCAGCTGCACCCCATTAGGTCATGGATCATCTGATGGTAGTGGTTCTTTGTCAATTTCCCTCATGCCTTTCATCTGTTGGCCTATTTTCACATGCACAAGTCATCTGCTGTCATTTTTATTTCATTTCATTTGCAAAAGTCATTTTAGGGTTTTTAGGTCTCATTAGGTCTAGGGTTTTGTCACCATGGTCTTCAAAAGCTCAATAAGAGGTCAGCAAGCACATGAGGATGTTTAATAAGTTCATAAAATCACAAATTCTACTGATGATTTGCTCCATAAAGGGTTTTTACCTCAAACTCTGTTTTAAGGTGAAAACAGGGTTTTTCCACTCCATGTAAAAATTTCATGTAATTTTAATGTTTTCATATGTAATAAAGCATCATTTACAGCCCTGGGTCACCTTGCCAAACTCCAACACTCTAGCTACTGCAAAGAGACAAGAAAATCCAAGCATTAGTCCATCAAATGACAAAACAGAGAGCCAAACTGCAAAAACAAGGTTTTTAAAAGCAAAGTGAAAAGCAACTTTAGAAAATGGATTTTCTAAATGAAAAATTATAGTCAATTGTATATAAAGGGATCATTTGTGTTAGAAAACTTCATTTGTGCTAAAGGTGAGAGAGAACAAGAAGACAATCGTGTTTGAGGAGAGAAAGGACAAAATTTACAGCAAAGTTCAAGTTTTTTTCTTGGCGCGGCGCACTTGGGCATTGGCGCTACGCACCGGGCGCAGGAATTGCAAAGGATTTTCAACAGGCGCGGCGCACCTGCCAGGCGCTATGCACTTGGGCGTTGGTGCGGCGCACCAGTCAGCTAAGCTCAAAAGTCATCCCATTGATTTTCCAAGCCTATAAATTTTGCAAATAACATTTGTTCAAGTAAGTGCATCCTCCCATTTTCCATAGTAAGAGGTTTTGTCATCCTTGATGGTGTTCTGAATGATGAAAAATCAAACCCTAATTGCTTCAAAGTTTCCTCGACAAAACTATCTAGGGTTTTGTAGTTTTTGTCATTCTTGCTGTTTTTCGTCCCTTGCATAATTTTCCCACATCCCATCCCCCTGCACCAAATTTCCCTTATTCCCTTCCTCTCTCCCTCTCCCATTGACACTCATCTTACCCCCTATCACCAAACCTTAAGACCTATACATAATTCCCACTATTCACCAAACCCTAATTCTCATTTCTCAAACCCTATCAATCCCTAAAACCCTATTAAATCTACTGTCATCATCAAATCCTCCTTTGCACTTATACTATCAATCAACCATTTTATCCCCAAAATAGAAACAACAGTCACCCTATGCTTAAAAAAAATAATCTCTTCATACTCATCATTCTACACTCCACATTTGCAAGCATGGAAATAGATTCAGCATATGAGAGGGATGATGAAACTGTCAGTGATTCTTCCCAAGAGGTTCTTGTCACCATTCAACTGAGTGTACCATCATTTAGAGGGTTTTCATCATCATGTCAGGTCCCAATGGGTCATTTTACACCTTATTCATGCTTCAGTTGTGCCTAGGTAAGGTTCATTTCCCTCTCCTAGGGTTTGGAAGGTAATTTCTCTTGGATGGTCAAATCATCAACAAAACTCGTGTCCTGATGTTCATACACCTTCCCCTATCCTTAATGTACCTTATTAAACACTTTTGATCACTAATATCCCTTAAATTCCTCATTTTCCCACAAACCCTAGTTTCTTGCTACAATTTGGCAATTTTCTAGGCTAGGCCCATGTTTTTCCCTTTTGGACCCCTTCCCCACACTCAATCTTTGAAATTACACCTTCCCATGTTTTCTAACATCCCTCCCTACTTCCCAAAATTTTCTCAAGAATTTATAAGCCCCTTATCCCCTTCAGTTCACTTCATTTCGACAAATCCCTTGTTCCACACATCAGGATAAGTTTTACTCAAATGATGTTTCTGAGCAAGAAAAAATGAATTTGGAAACACTTAGAGAGGTTTTTCTCCAAAATCGTCCAAGGAAGGAAAGCCTTCTTCAATTTTTACACAGGTGTCATGGTTTTAGAGAAATGTCAAAAATACAGTTGCCTCAAGAGAATTGATGCACCTCTGAAGTGACCTTGGGAAAATCAATATTTGTCCTAGCTTGGTTAACCCAATGACTTGTTTGATGAGTTAAATGATAACTAGACACAAATATATTTCCAGTGAGCTATCATGAGCTCAATTTCGAGTTGAGGAATACCTTCCAAAGTTGACTGCAACAACACTTTGCCTTTAGGCAGCCTCATTTTGCACATTTTGACTAGTCTTGGGAGAGTTGACTTTTGACAGGGAGAATGAACTCCAAATTGAAAATTTCAAGTTGTATTGGAACGTAGACTCAATACACGTTCCAATGAGCTATCGTGTACTCAATTTGAAGACTGGGAAGGCCTCCAAAACTGGATCTGAACACAGCGCTATGCACAGAATCAGTAGTGCTACGCATAGAAATTTTTAACACAGGCTTTTCCAGCAGGTGCGTGGCGCCACCTAGCGCTTGCTTTTTCTAGGGACCTCCTTTGCAGGAAAAATTTTAATTTTTTGATTCCTCATGAAAAATTATGCATACCCATAAATTACTAGGAAATTTGGACAAGTTTTGGGTCACGAAAAGGGTCAAAAACACCTCAAAAATTCCCTCTCTGCCACGTTTTGGCAACATAGGAAGCAGTGTCGAGAGAACTGATTTTTGGAGGGGAAAATGAGCACCAAATTCAAAAATTCCACTTGTCCTAGAAAGTACATAGACATACCTTTCCGACAGGCCTACTTGGAAAAACTTTTGTGAAGGGGAAGGCCTCAAATTCAGCTGGGAAAAAGCGCTATGCACAGGATGAAAAAGTGCCAATTTTGCTCAAAAACTCTGTTTTTCGGCTAGTTTTCTTCAGGTTTGACTTTTTCTCTCTTATGGTCAAATTCATGAGCTGAAATGATGTAAATTGATTTAATATGATGTAAAAATGATAAAAATTGACTTGATAAGGTAGATACATCAGTTGTAGGTGGTTTGGAGTTGAATGAATAAGTTTCCTAGGTTTTTGAGGCAAGTTGTTCCACCGCCTATTTTTGTGTTCCTAGTTTAGATATGGTTGAAACCACCCTTCTTTTCATGGATTTGACTCCTAATGGATAGCACAGGTGGTTTGGAGGTCTATATCATGTTTTTTTTCAGTCATTGTCAAAGGTTGGACTCTTGTGAATTCTTTGAGCACTATTGTACATCATCTCTGCAGTTTGGCAAGGAAATAGACTAGGGTTTGCAGCATTTTGTGGGATACTTGTGGCAAGGTGACTTAGCATTGTTTTTTCCTTCTATGATTCAAGTTATCATATGTTTATGTGTGCCATTATCTCTCTCTTTTCTTCTTAACTAAAAGAATCAAGTATAAATGTGGAAATCATTGATGTTGTAGTGCTCTACCTTAGGGTTTCATTAGTTTTACATGTTTTCTAATGTTTGAAGAGGACTCATGACACATTCATGCCCTCTCCAACTCCTCACCAGTTTCAGGACTATTATAGACATCTTTGGGCACTACAACACCATTCATACATGTCCATAAACCAAGGTCTTCTAAGTCCCTAAAATTGTTGCTTCACACCCTAAAGGAACAACGTCAGCTGATTACATCATCTCTTAGAAGTTCTCCATGGAAAACTGCTCAGAATTGGTCAAAACTGGACCATACAGGTTGCTCAGTGCTAAGGGTGCGATGCATCTCACCTGCTTAGTGAAAAAGGTGCGATGCATACTAGAAATCCCTTCTATAGGGTGCAATGAGCAAGAGTGGACAAATGGCAGAGACAGTTTGCAAGGTGGATACTCATGGAATCTTCCAGAAACTTCTCCAATGATACTTTCATCTCTGAATTCACCCAGGGATGAGTAAGAGATCATGAATCTCCAAGTGGAACCAAGAACTATCCGAGAGAGGACACTAATCAAAAACCCAGCAGCGAACTCACCCCCCTGCAAACATCTATATATGGATCCCTCATCATAGAGATCCATAGGCTGGAATCTTGTATTTTGTAAGGAAGTCTTGTTGGTTTCTTGGTGAAAATCATAGTGTTGGGTGATCTAATATTTTCATGAGGTGAAGAAGGGCTTTCATGCTGGGAGGATGATGGTGGGTCAGAACAATTGGTTGTAATCCTCTTTGCTATTCTTGATATTAATAAAGCTATTCAAGTTTTCCTCCACATTCTTGTATGTTTGAGGATATATGCATTTGTGTGGTCAATATAATCTGGTCCTATATTGTTTATGATTGTAGATCTCTGTTCTTGGATAGTATTATGCTGCTTCAGCTCTACAGGTGCTCTTTGAAGCTGGGTAAGCAAAGAAGCAGCAAAGATCTGTCAGAAGGGAGAGGAACCAAGCAAGGAACCAAGTGCAAGACTAAGGTTGGTTTCTTCTATTCCCCTCTTATCTACTTCTCAGCTGGGAAAAAGCAATTTCTACTAGAAGGAAACAATAGGCACAAATTACTTCTGCCTCATTTTAAGCATTCTATGCCATTTGATGAAGGGCATTCAATATGGTGGCATTCAAAATGTAGTATTCTTATTTCCATTTGTATTCCTTATTGTTAGTGATTATCCCATTTGGGGAATTATATATATTTGTTGTAAAGCAAGTGGTCTTTCATTGCGCAAGTTGGCAATGTCAAAGCCAAGATCTGTATTCAATTTCGCGCCCATTTTTTCTATGCCATTTGATGAAGGGCATTCAATATGGTGGCATTCAAAATGTAGTATTCTTATTTCCATTTGTATTCCTTATTGTTAGTGATTATCCCTTTTGGGGAATTATATATATTTGTTGTAAAGCAAGTGGTCTTTCATTGCGCAAGTTGGCAATGTCAAAGCCAAGATCTGTATTCAATTTCGCTCCCATTTTTTGTGCAGTTGGATTCCTCTCCCATTGCTTAAAGCAAAAGTCAAAGGGTGGTATGATATTTTATTACCATAAAAAATATAAAGCTAAATGATGACAAATTAGAAGAATCCTACTATTGTTGTACATTGGTTGCCTCAACCGTAGGTGTTGTACATTGGTTGCCTCAACCGTATGGTTTGGATGACATTGTTTGCTTAAAGAGATCTCTACTTAATGTACCACTCAAGGAGATCACTCACTTGTAACTAGGGATTGGATAGTATGACTTAGAGCATAGTCCATCCTCCTCTTCATGAAAGAGTAACTAAGTATTGCCATTGAAAACCCGAGAGCCTTGAACACTTGATCACTCGATCACTCATCACACCAAGATCCACAACCTCATAGTTTCATATTAGAACAAAGGAACTACTTTATTGTCAAGGTTAATATGAAGAAATTTAATGCTAATGATCCCATAAAATAAATATTCAAGATTAAGTTTTGATTTCACCCATTGCTAACTATAGAAAAGTACCTATTGCATTATTATATTTAGAAGCTAGTTAATTTGTGTGGCATTGATGGGTTTATGGAAGAGTTGATAACATACTATGAATATAGTATGAGCAATGTATGCTTTAGTATAATGAAAAACATTGAGAAAATATATCTAGCTACAAAGCAAATTAAATGGTTTTAGAAGTTTTCCATGTCAACAATAAAGTGTTCATAAGATTCATTACTATGTGATGTCTCAACATTTCTAAGTTTGATAATAATTTTAGTATTTGTTTTAATAAAAATATTATACCAAATATTATTTTCTAATTATAATTATCATTACTGCTATTTTTTATTGTAATTCAAAACAACTTATTTTTATTTTTTTACAAATTAATTAAATATTATATTTTATCATTTACAAAAACAATATCACAACTTAGATCATATTAATAATGATAATAATATTAATAATAATAATATTTTTTATAATAATATGATATGATTATTAATATCCATTAAAATTAATATAGTTCTGGAAAAACCTGATCAGATTAAGAAGTTAATAAGATCTTCACTGACTAGGAAAATTAATTAGACTCTTTTAATAACAATCTTTACCATATAAATATTAATATTTATATAAAATGTAAATAATTTCACTTTACTTTAAAATAATTTTAAAGTAGATTAAAATAAATTCATGAAATTTATAAATTTAATGAAAATTTCACATTTTTTTTTAATATATAAAATAACTTTTAAATAGTTTCGTCGTTGTTGCAGATGAACAAATTCCACCTGTACACGTGGGCGCTATGACGAACAAAAGGAGTCCAATTCAGTTGGGTTGAAAATGCCGCAGACCTTTGAATGTTGAATCTGGAAAATGTGTTTGAACTGTCCTTCGCAATTAAGAACGGGATCATAGAATAAATCATACGCACTTTTTTATTATAAAAGTATATTCCAATTGGAGAATTTGAGAAATGGTTGCCAACATGTAGCAGCCCTTAAGGAACGAGAGTTTTTGGAACCCTTCCTTGGGAAGAGAATTTTTCACAGGGAAGTACAGGCCTCTCATTTTATTTTCTGGAAGTTAAAAGGATCAGGTTTCGAAGTTCTGCAACTGTCCCCCAGTTTGGCAAAGAAACCGTAACCTGTAGTTTGGAGGGTTTCAACATTTGGGTATTTTAGTTGCGTTGGATTGGAGGTTGGACAACTTTTTACCAGGCGCCAGTTTTCAACATTTTCGAAGGTCGCCCATGATCTTATTTCCCGTCGACAAAAGCTACCATGTATTTGGCATGGATCACTTTTAGGCCGAGATGAGATTATCGACAACATTGGGAGCTTGGATGTGCTCAAATGATTTGGTGGTATTGCGGGAATCGGTGCAAGGGGTATAGTTAACGAGGCGAATGTTGTGGACAAGGGGAATTTTGAAATGGGTTAAGCAAATACATACTATCTATATATATATATATATTTTCCAGTAAGGAAAAAAACTATATTTGTATTATCATAAGGATCATGTACATTATAGCTATTTCATGTACCCATATCATCATAGGAAAAACATCTAGGTTGGTTGGTTGTGCAAATTTTTTCAAAGTGACCATATAAACATATATACATACAAAGAGTATATAAATAGAAAGATTATATCAAGTAGCAAATATAGGAGAGAGCACTAAAACAAATACTTCCATCATAATGACCCTCAGACTAAAGAATATCATCCCTCATGCGTTGTGTATCATAATAAAACCATTTCACCAGTGGGTTCCGTTTGGTCTACCTGTTACATATGAAATATGAGACAAAAATATACAAAAAAGATCAGAAAGTATATGAGCATCTATCTTCGGAATGTGAACTCCACAAAGCTTAGTACATTGCCCTCCAGTGATATATCCATGTGCATTTCTCCCACCATTCCTTGAAGCCATTTATTTGAGAGATCATTCGCAAGCTGGTTATGTTTTTTGCCAGTGTGCATGATTGGAGGGTTCCCAAGCTGTATCCATATATTTTTAATTTTCTTTAGCCATCCAAATAGTGTTGATGGTTTGATGTGTGCCTTGCCATTAACATGATTCATAATAATATTTGAATCCCCATATATATGAATATCCAGGATATTGAGAAAAATTGTGAACCATAAAATGCCCCATAGTGCCATCGCTTTTGCTTTATTATTTGAACCTATATCAGCATTCCAGTGAATTCTGTATTGTAAATCTTTAGGCATCGCTAACCAGAAGCCAGATCCGTAAACATTGTTTTGAGTTGCTCCATTGAAGAATCCAATCCGGTCTACCATTTGTGGGCTTTTTCCCTATGTTGATGTTCTTTGTGGTTATTCTCATGAACATGAAACAATGAGTATAGTGATATGGTATTATCATATACCAACGTGAAATCCTCAACAAAATTCTCAAAAATATGGTTATTTCTCCATTTCCATATAGCCTGGAAAAATAGGGGGAGAACAATCCTCCATGCGGGTTCTGTTTGCTCCACCACCCCATATAGTGTGCAATGTCATGAAATTCATTATAAGGGAAACCGAAATGTAATGCCAATTTATCCCATACTTAGTTCGTGTGGTGGCATTTGAGGAACAAATGATAGTTGTTTTCCCCTTCCTTTTTGCAAATTGTTTATATGCTAGGTTCGTGCCAATTTCGTTTTTGCAAGTTCTTCCAAGTAAGATTTTTGTTATGATATACCAGCCAAGAGAATAACATGATTTTAATAGGAATACTAATCTTCCAGAAAGGGTATAATATTGCATTCTCCACACACCAGGCACCCCTTCTGCAAAGAGAAGTATATGGTTGCCAGAAAGGGTATAATATTGCATTCTCCACACACCAGGCACCCCTTCTGCAAAGAGAAGTATATAAGTTAGCAACCATAATATTTCCAGCTTTCATTCCCCTGGACCATACCAAACTGTCACTTTGTGCCTCTCAGCATATTTCCACTGCTTTTAAGCCTGTACATACATATTTGTTTCCATTCCAAAGCTAATATTCCAGCCAGACCCAGTTCTTGTGAAGTTTTCCATATAGGGGATTGGTCCCACCACGCTGAAATGACTCGATTTCAGAAGTGTTGGGAATTTTTTCTGGGAAAATCCCAAAAACAACAATAAAAATTTCACACAGAGACAATGCTCTGTTTTCTCACAGGGTCTTTTTCACACAGCGGAAACAAAAAAAATTATGAGCACACAGAAAAGTGTATATACACCAAGGATTTATATTAAAAAGAAATGCATTTACATATTTTAAACTTCCTCTCTCACAGAGGGATTCACCGCTTGCATTTCACCAAAAAAAATTACACAGGAGTTTTTACTCACGCTGCTGCGTGACTCCAAAATGCATGTCCAGAACAATGCATATCCAGAACATTGCTTGCGCACTGCTGTGCATTTCACCTCTCATTACAATACATACATTTACCAAAAATTACATTGATATATGACTATGGGAGAGAGGACTTACATCGCCATACTTCCGTAAAAAGAAGACAGTAAGAATTAAATGATTTTACTGATATTTTCAATGCCCATACTCTCGCTGAGGAAGAATTAAAACTTCACCAAAAACTTACCAACCACAGTAAATAGCATTTACTGTCTTACTGAGATAAATGGCGGTAAGAAGGCTTTCACTTCACGTCAAAATCATTTCCCAGGCTTTCACATCAACATTATCCAAAATGCTTTTGGAACTCTTATCGGGTCGGGACTTCATCCCATGACACAATTTATGTGCACCGATGGTTTTCCCCGATACCGAAATCTCGATAACACATGCCCCGATACCTCCGATATATATATTATAATATATGCATAAAAATATATATAAAATGAGCCACTTGCGGACCCGAAATAATATGAAGCAAAATGTTGATTACCCATCGGGTCCAGGATATCGGGTCGGGACTTCATCCCATGAAAAAGAACTGCCCACTTGGTTTTCCCGATACCGAAATATTTGTGGACCTGATAATTTATCACAAGGAATTAATTCCATCATCGGGTCCGGGTTATCGTCGATTTCTCATCGCTAATAATAAAGACTCCACTTCCATTTCGCCGATCCGATATCGGCTGTTCGCTCATCGCTGAATTCACTGGGCTGTCTGCCTGTGCTGATGGAACCTCCCGACGCGATTTTTAAATTGGATGCCGTCGCTGCTCCTGCACGGCAGTTGG
>APFE030258144.1:94722-137535 GCA_000404065.3 Pinus taeda
AAAATATATACATAACTGTTTATAGTTTATACATAATGTTTTGTAACCAAGACAAAATCGGTCAAATGACCCAAAACTTGAAATGCTAGGGGGCACCCTAGTCTAATGATGTTGGTGATAACAAGTCATCGCTTGTGCAATCATGCATAAAAGCATAGTCCATCGACTCGGCACGCCAGTAGTATGTCGTTGCAACCGCAGAGGTAGCTTGTCGGTCCTCACATCCGGGATACCAAGAGTGAGACCCTCGACTTGATCCTATAGTGCTGAAAGAGTCTCGACCACGTCAAGGTCGCGAAGGATGGCCCTCCCCACAGCCTCTCCTGCTGGAGTGGCCGCTGGTTCTCTACGGCGTACTGCCGATCGAACTGGTCCAATATCTACAATGGCACATGAGTTTTGATTAGTCTTGATCAGAGAAAGCATAAGAACATTATAAAGAACAATAAACAAAGATATGGTCAGAGGATTTACCCATAGCACCCCACTGCTCGCCGGCCGGCAGCACTAAATCTGGGTCACCCCGGAAATCCATGCCAGCATATGGAAACTTGGCGTAAACCATCTCCTAACGATAGAACCACTCGAAGAAAGTATCAGAAAAGGAAATTTGAGGCTGGCCAGCATGTCGAGACATGAGGTCAACCCATCTCTGCATCTGTGGTTCAGTCGGTGGAGGTAGGCCAAGTGAGATGTACTGCGGCTGCATCAGTGGGAACTTCTCCAAAGCGAAAGCGGTCAAAATATAACCATAGCCAAAATTCTTGGATCATCCGCTTTTCACCTTGGTTAGTTGTTATTTCATCACAAAGAGTACTGCATCACACCAGTTGAACACCTTTGGTTTAAGGCATTCCAAAGCATACTGCATGTAAGACCTGTTAGCTATGTGAAGAGACGCACTACCAGCCAGTCTAGAAAAAGTGAAAAGAATGGTCCTCAAGGGCCGGTCAATGAAATCTCGGATATTGATCTTGTCGTTCGTACTCGGCTGAGATCCCTCTCTGTAGTGCCAGCGAATATACTCCCCCATGGACTCACCCTCGTAGGCGGGACCTGATAATGAGAGAGGGGCACCATGCCTCGATAAACCGGTCAAAAAATAGATGTCCACGACAGTCAAGGGGATCGATTTGCCCCTAATCTAGAACTCCTGGTTGGTAGGATCCCAAGAATTGAGGAAATATTGCAACAAGTTGAATTGTTGCCTCATTCTAGAGATGCGAAAAAGCTTCAACAAGCCATAGTTCCGCAATGCAGTTACCGTGCCCAGATCATTTAAAGCAATCGTGTCCTCTTCTTCATGCTCGCGTTCTTGCCATGTAACAACCATTTTGCTCCGATGAATCTCTGAAAAACAAACAAGAGAAGAGTCAGGATCTTGATTTGGCAAAAAACAGGCAAAAATCTATGAGAAAGCGGTGCAAAAAGTTTCCCCCTTGCACCCATCGCACCCCAGCAGTGTAGTGGGAGTGATGCATACTGACTGGCCAGTGAGAAGGCCAGTATGCATCGCACCTTTCGATTAAGGAAGGGTGCGATGGAGCCAAGGCAAGTTGTTCAAACCCCAGAGGCTCAGCAAAGCAAGGAAACAGGCTCATAATTCAAAAAGAAAAGAATGTAATTGAAGAGCACAAGTTTAGCTCCTACCTGGTCTAGACGGCGTTAAGAATCATCGACAGAATCTCCCGGAATCAGCTAGTGAAAATCAGGGGGGAAAAACACCTCCAGAGCTCCAACAAACCAAGTTCAAATGAAATGGTAAAATGAGAGGTAAAAGTTACTTTTAAATTACCATTCACATAATTCACGTAAGGTATTAGTGTTCTTAACTCATTTATCAAGCATATGTTTTCATTTCTAATCGGTTTGATGAAGAAATTGAACAGGTAGTACAATCTTTGAAAGAACAAAATGCTAATGGTGAATCAAGGAATCAATGACCATTATCACGGGCAATTTTAATGCGGAATTCAAGCTCGTTAAAAAATAAATATAAGCAATGAGCAAATGTTTCCCCCAGAGTTTAAGCTCATTAAAAAATAAACCAATTTTTTGGTAAATAACCATTGTGAATGCATTATCATCAGCTTTTGAGCCTTGGTCGTGTTCTCACCATCACCTCCACTCTGTTTTTTACCCGATCATTCGCCTCCATTTGATTTTTTACCATTTTGAGGAACATCTGTGAAGAGTGATTCTATTAGCCATCCTTGTGACAGTGTTGTGATTGGAAAATTCCAAACCTTACCTGGAATCAACTGCTACTCGAAATCATCACATGTTCCTCGAAAAACGAGTCTCCTTTAATCTCTTTTCAACTGACTCGTAAAATATGAAAAGATTATCGAGCGATTAGCCTCTCTGGCTCGTTAAAGTCATCGGAAGTGCTATCCCTCCTCTAGATTTTAATCTTTTTGGACTTGAGGGATTATTACACAAAAAGGTCGAGCGCTTGTCTTGTTCGGCTCGTTAAAATTGCCGAACATTCATCCCTTTCATATTATTTTACGCTTTTTCAGACTTAAGGGATTATGTGATGAAAAATAATCTCTGGAGTTTCCTCTCCGCCCCTTTCAGACTCTCTAAAATTGAAAAGGATCTAGTTATCTTTGTCGTTAAACTCGTTAAAACCGAATAGCGACAAACTCGTCCAAATGGACGAGAACGAGTTTCACTGTTGCTAGGCTCGTTAAAATATAGCGATAGGTTTGCCCGAAGGGAGGATTATAGAACAGGCATATGTTATCCTCCTCAAGCTTGACAAAAGTAAAGAGGTACTAGTCAGTAATGACTGGGGAAAATTGGGAAGAAAACTTGAAAAAACTTTATTGGTAGCAAGTCGCTCTTGAACATGACACTTTCTCTCCGCATCCGAGTTGGGTTGGGTTGTTCTGTTCACTGGTCATATCACCATTGGTTCGTCACACCATTCATCTTTGGGGTTAACGCTACCAATCCATCGTCAGTGTTGCCGATATGTTCAAGAGAAGTCACTCAGAGAATTCACCTGCGTCTCACCCGCTGCAATACATTCACGCTCCATTCTTTCATGACGACCACCCTGAATCCTGTATCATCAGATCGTTTTCACCTCCAAAATCATTTGCTTCATTCTGTGTCGTAGATGTGGGATTCATTAAGGCCCTCCTATGACGAGTCACTTCTTGTCGACATCAGCTCATTATCCAAGAGGTCGACCTAGGAACAACCCTTTCAATACTTTGAAGCTTGCATGCCTCAATGGCAAGTTTCTCACCTTCGGCGACAGGTTTACATAAATGGCCTTCGATAGAGAGATTTTACGTGGTGTTCGATGCCAAGTCCTTTTTCACACCGCGTGAATTGTATTGTAGTACCTTGAGGGTCATTGTCATTATTGGTGATTCCTCTCGCGCCTGTTAACAACTTACATCATTGGCTGGTAATCAGGCGATGTGTTTCCATGTTCGACTCCAGAACATTTTTTTCACATGGATCGACTTATACTCCGAGTGAATATTGAACAAGTTTTGAAGACCCCAGATCTAGTTTCATCCATTCGGGCTGCGATATATTCAGGAATATAAAGACATCAAATGTACATCATTGCCGAACAAATGATCATCCAAATCAAAGGATGATGACTCCGTCCGAATCATCAGTCTGCTACACAGACGGTTGTCTGTCCTATGTACATGAAAGTGAATTTATAAAGTTGAGCATGGGAATGTCCGCCTTAGCTAGATCATGAAAAATATTATGAAGATAATGTATTGTATTGTATCTTATTACAGGTCGCCTCCTAGCTCGAAAAAACTTCGGATCCTCATGGTAAAGCATTTCACCCGACAATGACCTCATGCTTTAGGGGGCAACTGTTATAGACACTTTTGGGCACTGCACCCCAATGATGAATGTCCATAAACTGAGGGCTCCTAAGTCACTAAAAGTGTGGCTTCACTACCTAAAGGAACAAGGTCAGCTGATTACATCATCTCCCAGAAGTTATCCACTAAAAACTGCTCAGAAATGGTCAAAACTGGACCATACTGAATACCCAGTGTAGAGGGTGGGATGCATATCACCTTCCCAGTGTAAAGGGTGCGATTCATACTGGATGGCCCCTCTGTAGGGTACGATGGGCGAGAATGGACAAATGGAAAAGACAATTTGTGAGGTGAAAGATCATAGAATCTTCGAGAAGCTTCCCCTTTGACACTTGCTTCTCTGTTTTCGACCAAGGATGAGTAAGAGATCATCAGTCTCCAAGTGGAATCAAGAACTATCAGAGAGAGGACACTAATCAAAACCCCAAAAGATGACTCACCACCTACAATCATCTATATGTGGATCCCTCATCATAGGGATCTAGAGGTTGGAATCTTGTATCTTGTAGAGAAGTGATGTTGGTTTTCTGGTGAAACTTCATAGTGTTGGGTGATCTAAGATTTACTTGAGGTGAAGAAGGGATTTCTTGCTGGAGGATGATGCTGGGTCAGAACAATGGGTTGTAATCCTCTTGCTATTCTTCATATTAATAAATCTATTCAAGTTTTCCTCCATATTCTTGTATGTTTGTTATATATGCATTGGGTGGTTAATACATATTGGTCCTGTTTTTTTATGAATATAGATCTCTATTCTTTGATAGTAGTATGCTACTTTGATTCCATAGGTGCTCTTTGAAGCTGGGTAGATGAAGAAGAAGTGGCAAAGATCTATCAGGAAGGAGAGGAATCAAGCAAGGAACCAAGCGCAAGACTAAGGTTGGTGTCCTTTGTTCCACTCTTGTATATTTTTCATAAAGGAAAACGAAAGTAGTCTTTACTTGTTTGTTTCGAGCACAGCTACCAGTCTTAGTGGGAATAGAAGCTCCGAGTGGACACTATTACCGGTAATAGGTAGTACCACCGTTGAAAGAACAAAGTGCTAACGGTGAATCAAATAATCAATGACCATTATCACGAGCAGTTTTTATGTGAAGTTCAAGCTCGTTAAAAATTAAACCTAAGCAATGAGCAAATGTTCCCCCCAGAGTTTAATCTCATTAAAAAATGAACCAATCTTCGGTAAATAACCATTGTGAATGCATTATCATCAGCTTTTTAGCCTTGGTCATGTTCTCATCATCACCTCCACTCTATTTTTAGCCGATCATACGCCTCCATTTGATTGTTTACCCTTTTTGAGGAACATCTGCGATGAGTGATTCTGTTAGCCATCCTTGTGACACCGACCATGAATGGATAATTCCAAACCTTACTTGGAATCAGCTGCTACCTGAAATTATCACTTTTTCCTCAAAAAACGAATCTCCTTTAAGCTCTTTTTGTTTGAATCGTAAAATATGAAAAGATTGCCAAGCGATTGGCCTCTCCAGCTCGTTAAAACTACTGGAAGTGTTATCCCTCCTCTAGATTTTAATCCTTTTGGACCTAAGGGATTATTACACAAAAAGATCGAGCGCTTGTCTTGTTCGGCTCGTTAAAACTATTGAAAATTCATCCCTTTCGTATTATTTTATACTTTTTCGGACTTAAGGGATTATATATGAAGAAAAAGGATTATTAGAGTTTCCTTTCTGTCCCTTTTTAGACTCTCTAAAATTGAAAAAGGACGGAGTTGTCATTATTGTTAAGCTCGTTAAAATCAATAGTGACAAACTTGTCATATAGACGAGATCGAGTTTCACTTTCGCTAGGCTCGTTAAAACATAGCGTTGGGTTCGCTCGAAGGGCAGATTATAGAACAAGCATATGTTATCCTCCTCAAGCTTGATAAAAATAAAGAGGTACTGGTCAGCAATGACTGGGGAAAATTGAGAAGAAAACTTGAAGAAACTTTATTGGTAGCAAGTCGCTCTTGAACATGACACTTTCACACCACATCTGAGTTGGGTTGGGTTATTCGTTCACCGGTCATATCACCATTGGTTCATCGCACCATCCATATTTAGGGTTAACACTACCAATCCATTTTAGTGTTGCTGGTATGTTCAAGAGAAGTCACTTAGAGAATTCATCTGTGTCTCACCTGCTGCAATACATTCATGCTCCATTCTTTCATGACCACCACCTTGAACCTTATATCATCAGATTATTTTCACCTCCAAAATCATTTGCTCCGTTCCGTGTCATAGATGTGGGATTCATTAAGGCCCTCCTACGATGGGTTGCTTCTTGTCGACATCAGCTCATTATCAAAGAAGTCGACTTAGGAACAACCCTTTCAGTACTTTGAAACTTGCATGCTTCGTTGGCAAGTTTCTCACTTCCGGTGACAGGTTTACATCAATGGCCTTCCACCGAAATATTTTATGTGGTGTTCGATGCCGAGTCCCTTTTTCACACCATGTGAATTGTACTGTCGTACCTTGAGGGTCATCATCATTATCAATGATTCCTCTCGCGCTTGTTAACAGCTTACATCATTGGCTGGTAATTAGGTGATGTCTTTCCATGTTTGACTCTAGAACGTCTATCACATGGATTGACTTGTACTCCGAACGAAGATTGAATGAGTTTGAAGGCCCGAGATTTAGTTTCATCCATCCGGGCTGCGATATATTTAGGGAAATAAAGACATCAAATGTACATCATTTCCAAACAGATGACCATCCAAATCAAAGGATGATGACTCCATCTGAATCATCAGTCTGCTACACAGACGGTTGTCTGTCCTATGTACATGAAAATGAATTTATAAAGCTGAGCATGGGAATGCCCACCTCAGCTAGACCATGAAAATATTATGAAGATAATGTATTGTATTGTATCTTATTACAGGTTGCCTTCCAGCTCGAAAAAAAAACTTTGGATGCTCATGATAAACCATTTTACCTGACATCAAAATATTAACGACCTCATGCTTTAGGGGGAAACTGTTATAGACATTTTTGGGCACTGCAACCCCAATCATACATGTCCATAAACCAAAGGCTTCTAAGTCCCTAAAAGTGTTGCTTCACACCCTAAAGGAACACGGTCAGTTGATTACATCATCTCCAAAAAGTTCTCCATGGAAAACTGCTCAGAACTGGTCAAAACTGGACCATACAGGCTGCTCAGTGCTAAGGGTGCGATGCATCTCACATGATCAGTGAAAAAGGTGCGATGCATACTAGAAATCCCTTCTGTAGGGTGCGATGAGTGAGAGTGGACAAATGGCAGAGACAGTTTGCAAGGTGGATACTCATGGAATCTTCCAGAAACTTCTCCAATGACACTTGCCTCTCTGAATTCGCCCAGGGATGAGTAAGAGATCATGAATCTCCAAGTGGAACCAAGAACTATCAAGGAGAGGACACTAATCAAAAACCCAGTAGCTAACTCACCCCACTGCAAACATCTATATATGGATCGCTAATCACAGAGATCCAGAGGCTGGAATCTTGTATTTTGTAAGGAAGTGTTGTTGGTTTCTTCGTGAAAATCATAGTGTTGGGTGATCTAAGATTTTCATGAGGTGAAGAAGGGCTTTCATGCTGGGAGGATGACGCTGGGTCAGAACAATTGGTTGTAATCGTCTTTGCTATTCTTGATATTAATAAAGCTATTCAAGTTTTCCTCCACATTCTTGTATGTTTGATGATATATGCATTTGTGTGGTCAATATATATCTGGTCCTATATTGTTTATGATTATAGATCTCTGTTCTTGGATAGTATTATGCTGCTTCGACTCTACAGGTGCTCTTTGAAGCTAGGTAAGCAAAGAAGAAGCGGCAAAGATCTGTCAGAAGGGAGAGGAACCAAGCAAACAACCAAGCGCAATACTGAGGTTGGTTTCTTCTATTCCCCTCTTATCTACTTCTCATAAAGGAAAATGAAAGTGGCTTTGGTTTTTTTGTTTCTAAGATAGCTACCCGTCTTAGTGGGACTAGTAGCTCCAAGTGGACACTAGATTTCTCGATAACAAGGACTCACCATTACACCTAATCTGAAGTACTAAAGTATTTGCCTACCTCGCCTCACGGAAACCTTTGCAAGACTGAGTCCATTCCTCAGACCCAAAACTGCCTTTCATTTTTTATCTAGCAAACCAACATAAAACTCAATAAAACTCCTTTGAGCATATACCTAGCCTAAAATTAGTCTTTATATCAGTCATATCAAGCCTCATTTGCTATATTTTCCTGAGATTGACAAGGAGAGAGCCCTCTCCCGACCTGGTAGGGCTAGCTACCAGGTTAAGCGTGGTTTGATGTTACCCTAGACCTACCTTTCTTAGCCTAAGGTAGATTTAGGTCCTAACATAGTGGCGACCATACAGGGGATGTAGTTTTATGTTCCTCAGCAAAATGTAATCAAGTTCAGATATGATTGCTGATGGTGGAAAATAGTCAGACACACAGGAAGGTTGAAATCATTCCCCTGGCGACTCTAAATCGGTTTCGACATCAGATCCAAGGACTCCACCGAGGATGAATCTGACCAGCAGAAACATGAAAGGAAAATATGGAGAGATCATGTATTCAAGTTGGAATTTCATCCAAGACATTATGTTCTTTGTTATAAATTATTTCTTCTCTTTTCCTGAGAATTTCAAGAAGGATTTGCAAAGTACATTGTATTTGAGAAAAGATCCTTGGCCTACATTTGATTCATTCCCTTTGAATATTGTCAATACCAAAGATTTGCATGCCTTTGAGCTTGATCAAGACCCTTTTTCGGAAACTTGCGATGACCATCTTCAAACTAATGAGCCTCAAGAGACCAAGATTGATTCTACACCTTTTGTACATACCCCTATACCTTGTAAAATTCCAGATCGATACAAGCCTCTGATTTTACCTCCTATATCCCATGGTTTCCCTAAAAATCATGACCTATATCTACCAAGATTTGAAGGTGAACATGACAAGATCATTGTTGAGAGACATGTATTAAATTTTGAGTCTATTCTTGACCTTTTTGAAGTTGATGAAGAGGATGAAAGTATTAGGATTTTTTCTCTTTCTTTGCAAGGAAAAGTCAAGAGTTGGTTCAAAACCCTGCCTGATGCAAGCATCTTAGATTTACAACAGTTTGTCAAGGTTTTCCTCGACAGGTGGATGATCAGAAATAACCATTTCTTGATTATAGAAGAGTATAACCGATTGAAAAGACTACTAGGGGAGACAATACAACATTTTTCTGCCATATTTAACCAAGTCTATTTTTCATTGCCGACTAATATAAGACCTCCTCCTGGATCTGCTCTCTTGCACTACCTGGAAGCCTTTGATCAGGAAATGGAGTTTCAGTTGAGGGAAAGGAACCTTGCAACACTTGAAGAGATGCAAAACAATGCAGTAGATGTAGAGGCTCATTTGCTGATCAAAAGGGAAAAGTTGAAGGAAGAAGAAAGGAAGAAATTAGATCCAAAGGAATCATCATCTTTAGAGGTAAAGCTCAACATTTTTGGTAAGGAAGAGATGATGCAGAAGATCACCACAAGGGATGAGTATGATGTTCAAGACCATGGCTCGTTGATTGAAGAAGAACAAGTCGCTGATCCAAAACATTTTCTTTCTTATCCCAGTTGTCGTAGATCAGATAATGATAGTTTTATAGATCATCTTGGAGAAGAGAGATCTGTTGATATGACATGTATGCTTGATGGTGTGTTTTATACTGACAATTTGCCTCAGTTTGATCAGTATGATGATGATTATGTTCTTCAAAAAGAAGCTAATATTGCAGACGAATTAGCATCTAGTTTGTGGGAGGAGGAAGTTCACTTTCAGTAGTTCGAATACAGTGATCAATCATTGCATATAAGCTATAGAAGCGAGGAGGAAAGTGCAACAAATTGTGAAATAAGTGAAGGATTTTTGCCTTTTTGTTTTGCTTTGTTTTAGTTCATCAGAGACAACTTTCATGCAATCAGAAGTCAATCGTCGACAAGTCTTGATCTGGACCATCTTGAGGGCAATGAAAACCTTGTTCAAGACTTCTCTTATCTAGAGTTGCAGTCTCTGAATGTCATCAATTATGAAGTTACAGATGAAGGCTTGGAAACTGGGCTATATGATCAAATGATGCAAGATGATTCTGTACCTTTATGTTTTGAATCATTTCAGTTTTTGAACGAAAATTTGCATAGTATATCTTCAAATGAGCAACGTGTAGAAAATCATGTAATCTCATCAGAACCAATAGAAAATGGGTTGCATCAGTATTTTC
Source organism: Pinus taeda (assembly GCA_000404065.3). Taxonomy (NCBI): domain Eukaryota; kingdom Viridiplantae; phylum Streptophyta; class Pinopsida; order Pinales; family Pinaceae; genus Pinus; species Pinus taeda. The sequence goes on from APFE030258144.1 coordinate 104,870, forward strand.
AAGTTTTTCATGATCCAATAGCTGATGTGTTGGATGATGTCTGCAGTCAAAGTTCTTCTCCATTGACTACATGTGAGCTTGAAACACATACTAAATTAAACTTGATCCAACAGCCAGTTTCTTTGTCATTTTCAGCAGGAGTCTCGTCACAAAGCTCAGATCAAAGTTTACATTCATGGTATGAGGAGAAGCAACCTAGTGTGCATGAATTTCAATATCCTTATGCAGTGTTTTTGGAGTCCGATAGAAAATTCATATTATTCAATGGATCTGCTTACTTGTTTTCATGGGAGTTGCCTTTCAGTGGTTCTCTCTTGTTGTTCATAAGCAAGCACTTGTGGAGAATTCAAACAGTAGTCGGAATACTTACTTGGTTGCATTGGTTGTTTCATTTCACTTGAGCAGGTGATGAATGGAACAACTAGAGTAGGTTGTATTCAATAAGCTCCATTTTGAGCATATTTTCTAGTTTGTTAGTTGTGTTTTGGTATTGAGTCAGTTTCAAGTCAGTTTGTGTTTTTGAGTCATCAGTATTCAGTCATGTAGTCTCAAGTTGAGTTTTTGACTCCATTGCCCAATGGATAAGGCACTGGTCTGCTTTCCCAAATATTTGTAGTTCCTGGCACCTCCCAGGAGCTACCATCCCCATTGGAGCCAATGTTAGTGTCGGTATCTTCATCCCTCCATCAGTGATCAAAATTTCTCTTTTTGCATGCATATTAGGTGTCTCATCCGATCAGCTGCACTCCATTAGGTCATGGATCATCTGATGATAGTGGTTCTTTGTCAATTTCCCTCATGCCTTTCATCTGCTAGCCTATTTTCACATGCACAAGTCATATGCTGTCATTTTTATTTCATTTCATTTGCATAAGTCATTTTAGGGTTTTCAGGTCACATTAGGTCTAGGGTTTTTTCACCATGGTCTTCAAAAGCTCAATAAGAGGTCAGCAGGCACATGAGGGTGTTTAATAAGTTCATAAAATCACAAATTCTACTGATGATTTGCTCTATAAAGGGTTTTTACCTCAAACTTTGTTTTGAGGTGAAAACAGGGTTTTTCCATTCCATGTAAAAGTTTCATGTAATTTTAATGTTTTCATATGTAATAAAGCATCATCTGCAGCCCTAGGTCACCTTGCCAAACTCCAGCACTCCAGCTATTGCAAAGAGACAAGAAAATCCAAGCATTAGTCGATCAAATGACAAAACAGAGAGCCAAACTGCAAAAACAGGGTTTTTAAAAGCAAAGTGAAAAGAAACTTTAGAAAGTGGGTTTTCTAAATGAAAAATTAAATTTAGTTGTCTATAAAGGGATCATTTGTGTTAGAAATCTTCATTTGTGCTAAATGTGATAGAGAACAAGAATAAAATCGTGTTTGAGGAGAGAAAGGACAAAATTTACAGCAAAGTTCAAGTTTTTTTCTTGGCGCAACGCACCTGGGCATTGGTGCGGCGCACTTGCCAGGTGTTATGCACTAGGCACAAGAATTGCAAAGGATTTTCAACGGGCGTGGCACACCATTTAACAAAGCTCAAAACTCATCCCATCGATTTTCCAAGGCTATAAATTTTGCAAATAATATCTGTTCAAGTAAATACATCCTCCCATTTTCCATAGTAAGAGGTTTTGTCATCCTTGATGGTGTTTGGAATGGTGAAAAATCACACCCTAATTGCTTCAAAGTTGCCTTGACAAAACTGTCTAGGGTTTTGTAGTTTTTGTCATTCTTGCTATTTTTACTCCCTTGCATAATTTCCCACATCCCATCCCCCTGCACCAAATTTCCCCTATTCCCTTCCTGTCTCCCTCTCCCATTGACACTCATCTTACCCCTTATCACCAAACCCTAAGCCCTATACATAATTCCCACTATTCCCTAAACCCTAATTCTCATTTCTCAAACCCTATCATTCCATAGAAACCTATTAACTGCCATCATCAAAACCCTCCTTTGCACTTATACTATCAGTCAACCCTTTTATCCCCAAAAGAGAAGCAACAATCACCCTATACTTAAAAAAAAAATCTCTTCATACTCATCATTCTACACTCCACATTTGCAAGCATGGAAACAGATTCAACATATGAGAGGGATGATGAAACTGTCAGTGATTCTTGCCAAGAGATTCATGTCACCATTCAGCTGAGTGTACCATCATTCAGAGGGTTTTCATCATCATGTCAGATTCCAATGGGTCATTTTACACCTTGTTCATGCTTCAGTTGTGCCTAGGTAAGGTTCATTTCCCTCTCCTAGGGTTTTGAAGGCAATTTCTCTTGGATGGTCAAATCATCAACAAAACTGGTATCCTGATATTCATACACCTTCCCCTATCCTTAGTGCACCTTATTAAACACTTCCCATCATTGATATCCCTTAAATTCCTCATTTTCCCACAAACCCTAGTTTCTTGCTACAATTTGGCAATTTTCTAGGTTAGGCCAGTGTTTTGCCCTTTTGGACCCCTTCCCATCACTCAATATTTGAAATTCCAGTTTTCCCTGTTTCCTAACATCCCTCCCTACTTCCCCAAAGTTTCTCAAGAATTTAGAAGCCCCTTATCCCCTTAATTTCACTTCATTTCGACAAATCCCCTGTTCCACTCATCGGGATAGGTTTTACTCAAATGATGTTTCTGAGAAAGAAAACATTAATTTGGAAACATTGAGAGAGATTTTTGTCCACAATAGTCCAAGGAAGAAAAAAATCCTTCACTTTTTACACAGGTGTCATGGTTTTAGAGAAATGTCAAAAATACAGTTGTGTAGTAGAATTGATGCACCTCTGAAGTGACCTTGGGAAAATAAAGATTTCTCCTAGCTTCGTTGGCCAAATTACTTGCTTGATGAGCTAAATGATACCTAGACACAAAGAAATTTCCAATGAGCTATCATGAGCACAATTTAGAGTTGAGGAAGACCTTCAAAGGTTGACTGCAATAGCACTCTACCTTTAGGCAGCCTCATTTTGCACATTTTGACCAGTCTTGGGAGATTTGACCTTTAACAGGGCAAATGAACTCCAAATTGAAAAATTCAAGTTTTGTTAGAAGGTAGACTCGGTATGATTTCAAATGCACTATCGTGCACCCAATTTGGACACCTAGAAGGCCTCCAAAACGTGATCTAAAAACGGCGCTATGCATAGAATCAGTGGCGGTATGCATAGAAATTTTTAACATAGGCTTTTCCGACAGGTGTGTAGCGCCACTTGGCGCTCAATTTTTCTAGGGACCTCCTCTACATGAAAACTTTGCACTTTTGGATTCCTCATTTAAAATTATGCATACCCAGAAATTACTAGGAAATTTGGAGAAGTTTTGAGTCACCAAAAGGGTCAAAACAACCTCAAAAATGCCCTCTCTGCCACTTTGTGGCCACACAGGAAGCAGTGTTCACTGTTGGGAGAACTGATTTTTGGAGGGGAAAATGAGAACACAATTCACAAATTCAACTTGTCCTAGAAAGTATATAGACAGAAATTTCTAGAAATCCTACTTGGAGAAAATTTGGTAAAGGGGAAGTCCTCCAAGTTCAGTTGGGAAAAAGCGCTACGCACAAAAAAAGTGGCGCTACGCACAGGATGAAAAAGTGCCAATTTTGCTCAAAAACTCTATTTTTCGCCTAGTTTTCTTCTAGTTTGACTTTTCTCTCTTATGATAAAATTCATGAGCTAACATGATGTAAAAAAGATAAAAATTGACTTGATAAGGTAGATACATCAGTTTTAGGTGGTTTGGAGTTGAATGAATCAATTTCCTAGGTTTTAGAGGTAAGCTATTCCACTGCGTATTTTTGTGTTCCTAGTTTAGATATGGTTGAAACCACCCCTCTTCTCATGGATTCGACCTCGGATGGATATCACAGGTGGTTTGGATGTCTATATGATGTGTTTTTTTCAGTCATTTTCAAAGGTTGGACTCTTGTGAATGCTTTGAGCACTATTGTACATCATCTTTGCAGTTTGGAAAGGAAATAGACCAGGGTTTGCTGCATTTTGTGGGATTATTGTGGCAAGGTTACTTAGTATTGTTTTTCCTTCTATGATTTAAGTTATCATATGTTTATGTGTGCCATTATCTCTCTCTTTTTTTCTTAACTAAATGAATCAAGTATAAAGGTGGAAATCATTGATGTTGCAGCGCTCTACCTTAGGGTTTCATTAGTTTTACATGTTTTCTACTATTTGAAGAGGACTCATGACACATTCATGCCCTCTCTAACTTCTCACCAGTCTCAAGACTCACCATTACACCTAATCTAAAGTACTAAAGCATTTTCCTACCTCACCCCACAGAAACCTCCGCAAGATTGAGTCCATTCCCCGGACCCAAAACTGCCTTTCACTTTTGATCTAGCAAACCAACATAAAACTCAATCAAACTCCTTTGAGCATATACCTAGCCTAAAATTAGTCTTTATATCAGTCATCTCAAGCCTCATTTTCTATATTTTCCTGATATTGACAAGGAGATAACCCTCTTCCGACTTGGTAGGGCTAGCTACCAAGTTAAGCATGGTTTGATGTTACCCTAGACTTGCCTTTCTCAGCCTGAGGTAGATTTAGGCCCTAACAAAGTGGAAGGTGTGAAGACAGGAAAATTTGACGTGTGAACCTAGATTAAAATTCCATTTTGCTTCCAAGTTCGAACCATTAAAACCCTGCACAACAAATTCGCTAAAATGAGGGATGTCATATACCAGCTCAACCAAAATAGTCAAAGCCATATGGAATAAGGGGATGGAAAATTACATGTGGTTCTCTACAATATCCAATCAAACATCTTGTGGACGTTAATCATTGAGAGCAATGTCCATGTTGCTACGGTGCCCTTCAAGACTTTGCAGGCAACATAACCATACGTCCTGTTATCATTCTAGGAAACTCTTCTAGGTTGTAGCTCGGAGATGCCTGGTAACACATAAATCTTCAATATCATTCTCTAAAATATTGGAATGGATTGGGGTTTGGATCAAGTTAGATGATTGTTTCAACTCTATTTTCACTCAGGACATGCATGAACATCCTCAGCTTGACAAGGGTTTCGACCACTAATGCTCAATAGTTTATAGATTCAATGAATAGATGGAGAATCCTGACTGTACCAGCAGATACATACATAAACACATATGAATGGATACCTACAGAAAGTAAATGAAGCTCACAAATCTAATTTATCAATGTAGAGATAAGATGACAGTTATCTGGCATTAGACATAGAAGAAAACATGAATAACCTATTCAAGTGCAAGCTTAGAACAGAGGAGAAGACGACAATTGAACATGTAGCAACACAAGAAGCTTGTATTACTGGAATGAAAATGAGACGTTGGGAGGAACAGAGTATCCACAGTCTCCAAAAGTTGAACCCTTATTACTTTGAACCTTTAGCCATTTACAGGCTTTTTACAATACTCTTGAACCCTCTGAGGCTCGAGATGTCTTAATCTATCCCCTTTGTCACCTAACTACTTGATGCCATAACTAAACAAACATGAGCTCAGAGAGCTCTGTTTCTAACAAACACGGTAATAAAATTCTGGTAATTTCACCACGTTGTCAGGTGGTTTTCTCATGTTGTGATGTTCCATGATCATTTATGTTGGTTCGACTGCATCGTGCTGTTGTTTTTCCCCTTTCAGACATGCATTCTATTATTTCAGTTCAACTGTCCGATTATCAAAAACACTGACAAAGCTAACAAATTTCCTCCTCGGGTGACTAATGGGAAGTGGGGTATGGGGGCATGAGGGCTGTTGGATCGGGAGGAATGGATGGAGGAGATCAATCGCTGTAGGCTTGAAGTCGTGGCGGGAGTGGAATAAGTCCGATCCGTCAGATCTTAGATGGGTAGATTGAACAGCTATCGGGCGGAGGAGGTTCTTGAAGGATAACGCCCGGGAGCAGTTTACTCAAGTGGAAATGGTTTATATCGGGTGGTAAGTGGTAAAGGTCGGAGCCCGCCCGATTCTATTCACCGAGGGCTATGTAGCAGCGGAGGAGAGAGAGGAAACCACTTTATCGAGTGGGTATCTCTCTCTCTTGTTTCTCGAGGGATATGTGCGATAACCATTAGATCTGGTGGAAATGATCTAACAGTGGTGATTGGTTGAGGCGGGTGAGCGTATAACATTGGTCGGATGAAGTGTGGACCATCATATCAGTGGGCAGATTGACGACGGGGGATGAAGGTATGGGACGATCTCGAGAAATGTGCAAAGGGGCGCAATGGATGGAAAGGTAAGGTTTTCGGGGGCTTTTGTGCATTAGCACATGTTTTCATGTGCTCTGAAAAATAATAATACATAGGGGGGCAAAAATAGATTAATTCACGTAGGGCCAAGGAAAAAGTGAGTTTTGTTATGATGTGAGGGTTGGGTTAGGACATGAGTGACCGTGGATGGGAGTGGATGAGTAAGAAAAGTGAGGTGATGGACCATATGGGAACCTCTCCATGGTAATAGAATAAACCATTTCCCTTCTTTAGTCTTCAAAATAGCAGCGATGCACCTCAAGGCTAACACTGGCTCCTTCTAGGGATGAAAGCCTTTCTGTGAGGTTTCAAGAACTGTAGACTACTGCCTTTCCAGTAACAACCAAAACAAACTTATCTCCTAGTGTTCCATTGGGCATGGATTTTATTTGCATAGAAAACAAAAATTGAAAAAAATTATTACCATATTAAGGCCTTAAAGCCTCATAGGAAGTAAAGTTTCAAAAACCGCCCATTGACTGAGCCATCAAAAACACATTCCCCCTCCAAATTGTGCATAATGAAACTATTGTTCATCTGAACTTGAGAAATGACAAACGGTCCCATCCATAAGGCATCAAATTTACTATGGTTGCCCTTATTTTCCTTCAATGCATCCCATTTGAGAACCCAGTCACCAACCTGAAAACTGTCCATTTTTCCTTTCTATCAAAGGTTTCTTTGATCTTCTTTTGGTGAATTCTTGACTTCTCAACCAGTTTTTCTATGATCTATTGTAATTTAACCAAGTTAGTCATTCTCCTCACCATGTCATTCTCTTCTTCCTGTTCTTCTTGTAGGAATTTGGCCACAGGGAGAATCAGCTGGATAGGAAAAACAACATCAACGCCATAAACCAGCTTAAATGGAGAATTTCCTATGGACTTCTTGTTGGTAACTCTGTCAACCCACAGTGCAAACTTCAACTTGGAATCGCAACTCTTTTTATTGTCCTCCAACAATTTTTTGATTATCCTTACAAGGCTCTTGTTAGGTGATTCTCCCAGGGCATTTCCTTGAGGATAATATGAGGTAGAATGCACCAATTGAATGCCCATGGATTCACACATGGCCACCAATTCTTTTGCCCTGAAAGCTGTTGCATTATCAATGACTAGTTTGGTTGGGAAACCAAATCTAGTGAAAATATTATCATTCAAGAACTTTATGATAACTTGATGATTAGCATTTTTATTGGGTATAGCATCAGTCCATTTGGTGAAATAATCAGTGGCTACCAAGATCCATTTGTGTTGGCCACCAGAATGTGGATTTATCTCACCTATGAAGTCCAAGCCCCACTATTGAAAGAGTCCATTGGCATGTACTAGCTTCAAGGGCAGAGATTTTAGCTGTTGTCTTCCTGCAAACCTCTGACCTTTGTCATAAGACTTCACAAAAGAAAACACATCAGAGAACAGAGTAGGCCAATAATACTCAGCTCTTAGGATCTTTTGGGATATGGTTTTCCAATAATGATTCTCTCCATAGATGCTAGAATGGAACTTGTGCATGACTTCCATAGATTTCCCTTTGTCTAGACATCTCAAGAGGATCTGTGATGGGTCTCTCCAATAAAGCAAGTTTTTACTAATGTAGGATTTGGCTGATCTGAGCTTAATGGCCCAAGCTTGACCTGAGCTATGCCCTGGAGGGACTTCTAACTTCTACAAAAAATGAACTACACTGGAATACCATTCACAGGTGGCTAGATTTTCAGCTAAAGACTGATTCTGCTCTTGCTCTTCTACTTCTTCCTCTGTCCGCTCACCACCTGAATTTGAACCCATGCAATTGATGTCTAAGAAACTGCAATTTTCCTCAGCCATAAGCTTAACCAAGCCCTGGCCTTTGACAAGCTTGGTGGGCTTCACCTCTATGTTGAACTCTATGAATTTTGCAATCCATTTAGCTCTCTTTCCATCAATATCTGGCTGAGTTAGGACATCTTTTACTGAGGCTAAAGGTTTATACGAAACCACTTTGGAATGCATAATATAAATTCTGAATGCCTTTAAATATTTAATGAGAGCATAAGCTTGTTTTTCAATAAGTTCATACCTTAGTTTAGCACCCCTTAGAGTTTTTCTGAAAATGGCCACAGGGTGCTCTACTCCTTCATCATTTTTCTGCAATAGAACTGTTGCAAGTGTATCATAAGAGGCAAAAGAGAAGATATAAAACTCCCTGATATAATTTTGAATAATTAGAGTGGGAGCTTCCATGATATCTTGTTTGATGGATTCAAAATATCTTCTTGCACCATCTGTCCATTTTATTTCTGATCCTTTCTTCAGCATGGAAGTGATGTGCTTCACTAGCTCTACAAAGTTTGGAATAAACCTCCTCACAAAGTTAATCTTACCCAGGAAAGATTGAATGTCACTTTTTTACCTTGGGATGGACAATGTCTGAATTGCTTGAACTCTTGTCTGATTGATCTTCACACCTTCAGCAGAAACAATATGTCCTAGAAGTTTGCCTTTTTCTAGTGAAAACTGTGACTTCTTTGGGTTCACAAAAATTATGAATCGTCTGCACTTTAGAAACACCTTATTCAAATGTTGCAGATGGTCCTTGTGATTTCTAGAAAAGACTGTTATGTCATCAAGGTAAATAAGGACAAACTTGTCCTTCTCTCCCACAAAGGCTATGTCCATGGCCCTCTGAAAAGTAGCCCCATCATTCATTAGTCCAAAAAGCATCTTGGAGTACATGAAAGTGCCCCAAGGAGTAGTGAAGGAGGTCTTTTCCAGATCTTGGATGTACAACAACTTGATTGTAACTTGAATATCCATCTAAGAAAGACATGACTCTAGCCCCTGAAACATTTTGCAGCAAGTGTTCCATCTTAGGTAGGGGGTAGTTGTCTTTTTTATAGCATTTGTTCAGATTCCTGAAGTCAACAAAAAGCCTAATTTCTCCATTCTTCTTTATTAATACCACAAGGTTAGCTATCCACTTTGAATACCTTAGGGGAACTATGATCTTGGAATCCAACAGCCTCTTGATTTCATTTTCGATCAAAGGCAATAAGAGAGGGCTAATAGGTCTTAATTTCTGCTTAAAAGGGATGGTGTTCTTCTCCAGTGGAATCTTATGCTAATGATGTTGGTGTCATAGGTCTTAAGATCATTGTATTCCCAAGCAAAAATATCAGCAAATTGTTTCATTAGGGTGCAATACTCAGAACTTTGGGTAGAATACAAGTGAGTAGACATATTTATGTACTTTGGATGGTTTGGACTCCCCACATTATGTCTATGAATTGCAGACTCATTTTCTTTTTTAGCAGGCTTATAAGGTACATCATTATGATCAAACAGCTTCTCTAGGGGCACCAATCCTTTGGGTATATGGTTATTAGGCATATGAACAATGCTATCCTGACCAATCTCGTCCTTTAGCTTGGATTGATTGCATTCTTCAATGGTTTTGTTTTCTTCGTCAATGTGCATTTTAGAAAATTCATCAATGACTTGTAAAAACCTATTAATTTCATCATCATCTTCAAAAAATTTCCAAGTATTTGACATTGTCAGACAAAGATGGTCTATATTTCACCTAAACTTCATAAGTTAATAGTTTCTACTTATTATCTTGTTGTATTGCAAGGACAATAGCTTTCTGAACAAGCGTTTCCCTGGCATTATTCATCTTTGACCTCAGACCATATCTGTTTTGATCATCAGTTTGCAGAACAATTCCACCATCCCACTCTTGGCTGATCTGGTCATTGAATAATGACCTTTCATAGGTAGCTAAGGTAAAAAAGGAGGCACTGCCTTTGTCTTCCAGACAATGGATATCATCATCTTCTTCAAACTGTTCTTCTTCCATGACTACATTCTGGAAAGGGGTCTTCACCCTTTTGGTCTTCATTGTCATCTTTGATTCTCTGCAGAATCTGCAACTGCTCATTGGCTCTTCTATATGTATTTGAATTTCTAGGGGAAAAGGTATTAAGAACTCTTCCTTTCCCAGGGTGCTGCTCAACCTTTAATTTGGAGATTTCTGAGGTTAATGACTCTATCATCTTGGTCATTTTATCTATCTTGGGATCTGAAGATGATGAATATTCGCCCCTCTGTCTCCTTCTATCAACATTCCCCTTGAGCTTCTCTGCAGCCATGATGTTTGATTCTACTTCTAAGGCTACATCATGCATATCAGCCAAGGTAGCATATCGTCTCTCCCTCAACAATAGACAGAAATAAGAATCAAAGGCACTGACATAGGTGAGTTTAGCAGAGGTAGTGGTGGGCTTTACTTCAGTTGGTATCTTGTTGTACATGCGGTTAAACCTCTTATTAAAATCAGACAACAACTCACCATTTTCCCTCTTTAAGTTCCCAAACTCGGTGTGGTAGTAGAGTAGATCCTTCTTATCCCCCCAATGCTTTAGGAACGCATCATCTAAAGCCTCAATATATGCTATAGACCTTGGGGTTAGTTCTCTGAACCATTTTCTAGCCTCTCCATCTAGACTTTGGACAAAGACTCCCATCCATACATCGGCTTCACTAATGTCCAGGTTATCAGCATAACTATAGAATGATTCCAAATGTTCTTTAGCTATAACACCTTCAGTCCCAGTGAACTTAGGCATATACTTCTGATATTCTCCAGTGGGCATGGCATTCAAAGGAGTGGGCAGTACTAGAGGTCCATACCTAGCAGCTATGATTCTTTCCATTTTGGTAAGTGCTGCCATAGCTGTGGTGGATATAAGAGTACTCGAAGTCTTAACGATAGAGGGTTGAGGAGTGACTGATAGGACTAAAGGAGTATGATGGATAGGAGGAGAGGCTTCCTTTGGGATTACAACAAAATAAGAACCTAAAGAATAAGGAGCTCTATGAATCTCTGAGATTTTTTCTTCACTGCTAGTATTAGAGGCTATACTCTCAACATGTATTTGTTCTATTATAGGATTTTCTTGAAGAGATATAGAATATTGTTTAGAGCTACCTGAACCTGATGCTCCTTTCTACAATGCCTTTCTTTCGTTGATGATTTTTTCAGGGTCAGGTATTGGGTCAGCTCATGGCTTCTGAGGATTTCTCCGAGTATGCCTCATAAACTGAGCCAGAACTATGGAGTGGAGTCACCAAGAGGTTCGTCCTCCAGTACAGTCGCCAGATAGATTACTACAACCCAAATAGTGTCCATACTTTGTCTATCATGAAAGCTGGATCTGTGTCGTCCCCCAAGGAAGTTGAGCATCAGTCTCCTCTCCCTGGCAACAACGCCAATTATGTTATCGCTCCAGGAAACTCTCCTAGGTTGTAGCTTAGAGATGCCTGGTAACATATAAATCTTCAATATTGTTCTCTAAACTATTGGAATGGATTGGGGTTTGGATCAAGTTAGATGATTGTTTCAACTATATTTTCACTCAAGAAATGCATGAACGTCCTCAGCTTGACAAGGATTTCGACCACTAATGCTCAATAGTTTATAGATTCAATGAATAGATGGAGAATCCTAACTGTACCAGTAGATACATACATAAACACATATGAATGGCTAGCTACATAAAGTAAATGAAGCTCACAAATCTAATTTATCAATGCAGAGATAAGATGACAATTATCTAGTATTAGACGCAAAAGAAAACATGAATAACCTATTCAAGTGAAAGCTTAGAACAGATGAGAATACGACAATTGAACATGTAACAGCAAAAGAAGCTTGTATTACTGGAATGAAGATGAGACACTAGAAGGAACTGAGTATCTGAAGTCTGCAGAATTTGGACCCTTATTACTTTGAACTTTCAGCCATTTATAGGCTTTTTACAATACTCTTGAACCCTCTAAGGCTCGAGATGTCTTAATCTATCCCCTTTGTCACCTAACTACTTGATGGCATAACTAGACAAACATGAGCTTAGAGAACTTTGTTTCTAAAAAACATGGTAATCAAATTCTGGTAATTCTGCCACGCTGTCAGGTGGTTCGCTCATGCTGTGATGTTCCATGATCATTTTTGTTGGTTCGGCTACATCGTGTTGTTTTTTCCCCTTTCAGACATGCATTCCGTTATTTCAGTTCAACTGTCCGACTATCAAAAACACTGATAAAGCCAACAAATTTCCTCCCCAGGTGACTGATGGGAAGTGGGGTATAGGGGTTTGGGGGGCGTTGGATCAGGAGGAATGGATGGAGGAGATTAATTGTCAGAGGCTTGAAGTCGTGGCAGGAGCGGAATAAGTCTGAGTTGTCAGATCTTAGATGGGTAGATCGAATGGCTTTCGGGCGAAGGAGGTGCTCGAAGGATAATGCCCGAGAGTATTTTACTCAAGTGGAAATGGTTTATATCGGGTGATCATTGGGTGGTAAGTGGTAAAGGTCAGAGCCTGCTCGATTCCATTCATCGAGCACCACGTAGTAGTGGAGGAGAGATAGGAAACCGTTTTATCAGGCGGGTATCCCTCTCTCTTGTTTCCTAAGTGATACACATCATAGCCATTAGATCTGGCAGAAATGATCTAATGATGGTGATTAGTTGAGGCGGGTGAGCATAAAATGTTGGTAAGATGAAGTGTGGACCATCAGATCAGTGCGAAGATTGACGGTGGGGGATGAAGGCATGGGACGACCTCGAGAAATGTGCAAAGGGGTGAAATGGATGGAAAGGTAAGGCTTTCGGGGGTTTTTGCGCATTAGCGCATGTTTTCATGCGCTCTGAAAAATAATAATACATAGGGGGGAAAAAATGGATTAATTCACGTAGGGCCAAGGTGAAAGTGAGTTTTGTTATGATGTGAGGGTTGGGTTAGGACATGAGTGACCGTGGATGGGAATGGATGAGTGAGAATATTTATTAAATTATAAATTAATTGATAATTAAAACTTTATAAATGTATTAATTAATATATTATTAATGTTTATTAGGATGGGTTTTAGTAGTAATCACATAAAATTCATTTGTCGATGCATTTTGAACCAACAAGTGTGGTTCATGGTAAGACGAGATGAAGAATCATACTTGTTTGTTCATCGTCAAGAGGAGATGAAGAATTAGATAGTTAAGTAGAGAGATTGATCATTCAATGATTATAAAAACAATTACTTTTGACTAAGGAAACGACATCCTTGGTCAAAAGTAGTTGTTTTTATGGCCGTGGAATGATCGATCTGTCTATTTAACTTGTTGTCATGATCTAATTCTTCATCTCGTCCTAAGGATGAACCACACTTTTTGGTTTGAAACGCGTGGAAAAATGAATTTTGATGTGATTATTGCCTAAAACCATCTTAATAAACTTGATATGGATCACATACGCCTAAATTCAATATTATTAATGTGTTATCAATGTTATATTAAACTCTTATTAAAATTAATAAATATTTTGGCAATTTTATATAAATATGTTAATAATATTATATAAATTTTTTATACAATATTAATTGTCATAATTAAATATTATTATCTGTATTAAGTAGCATTATTTTGATAAATTAATTTTATATAGATTAATGTTAAAATATTATATATTAATGTTTGATTAATATAAAAAAAAAAAAAAATTATAGGAGTAGGTATTGTGCACAAAGTGTATTACTTACAAAACCAAATTATAAGCCACATAAATAGTGCTCATGAGATCCAACATATTCCAAACAAAGAGAATATTGTTGAGAATAGCTCTCAACAAAACTCCAACAACCAACAACCCAATCCTAGCTATATGCTAATGTAAGCATTATTCCAAGTCCCCATTTAATGCTTAGATTACATTATTACAAAGACTAATACAAAAATGAAAAATTACAAGTCACATGTCATATTTCTCTGATCATCCTTGGCACTTATCGCCACTCACACTCTTTTCGTCACCACAATCTTCGAGCTTCCCATTCAACTCATTTAAGACATAACTGTCTCTAACCATCTTTGACGAACTTTCTATAATTGACTCTTGAAAGACAATCTCAATATTGGACTTTATCCAACAATCAATTATGCAACTCACATTTCCCCACACATGGATCTCATACATAACCTGTAACTGATGCTCTTGAACCCCGAAGCATAATAAAATCCATTAGCATATAAAAAATTCACAACCATAATAAAATCCATTAGCATATAACAGATTCACACAATTACCTTAGTGATACATTCTATCAACACCTAAAAACAAAGAAAACCACCAATTTAATTATATTCCTATATTGATTCTACACCTTTTACAAAACCAAAAATAACATGAATAATAACTTCTTTAGAAAAGTATAAGGAACTCTCATTACTATCACATATTAGCATTTGACCAAATTTCTTTAATGATAGTCTTGGATGTCCATAATTCCTTATCATTTGTTAGAATATCAATATGTTTATTTATTTAACCTCTAAGACACTTCATTCAGTGAGCACAACTTCAAGCATTATGATGGATACATGCAACAATAAACTTATTTTATGGCTACCAAAATCAAATATGTTCCTCACACAATAAAAGAATTTACAGGAGGTAACAATCTAAAACTCTATTGAAATCTGCCTATGAGCAACATGTTCGAGAATTTTCAAAGGAAATGAAGTCTCTCGAGCTGTGGGCAATGTCAGAAAACTATTAAAAGGATCATTCAACATTTGCACATGGAAGACATGAATTGGAAAACAACACCAGAGGAGATCACAGGTGCGGATCACCAGGAGCTCCTACAAGAAAATACACGACTTAGGATTCACATTAAACTTCCATAATAAATAGATACACTTAGTTAGGGATAGTAAATCAAATCCCTTAATGCCCAAGAAAAACACAATCATAACTACGTAACAATAATTATCTAATCTCCATTAATTCTAACACTCCCCCTTAATGGAGAAAGGGTTCTTAAACACATCTAACATGTCCCTAAACGAATCAAACTTCAGTCTTCCCAGAGGCTTAGTAAATATATCAACCATATTATCACAAGAATTACAATATTCAACACAAATCTATTTGGACTACACCTTCTCACTGACAAAATAAAATTGAGTGTCTATGTGCTTAGTGTTTTTATGAAACACAGGATTGTAGGCTAGTTTGATGGAACTTTGATTATCACAATTGATAACCGTAGCTTCTGTCTGTTCTTCTCCTGCATCTTGGAGAAGTTTGCACAACCAAACTACCTCACATGTTGCTGCACACATAGCTTGATATTCTGCTTCTGCTGAGGATAAGGCTACAATATGCTGCTTCTTGCTGCACCAAGAGATGACCCCGAATCCAATGCTAAATGCGTAACCTGTAATTAATCTTCTATCATCTAAATTTCCCGCCCAATCAGAGTCTGTATAACCTATCAAACTAACATCAAATGAGTCAGAATACAAAATACCAAAGTCTTAAGATCCTTGCAGATACCTCAGTACTCCTTTCGTTGCAATCCAATGGTTCTCATGAGGTCGAGTCATGAATTGACTCAAAATACTCACTACGTAGGCTAGATCTGGTCTCATTGTAGTAAAATAGATAAGACTAGCAACCAACTGTCTGTACAATGTTGCATCTGCATATTTTGAACCATCATCCACCTGAAGTTTGTTGTTCTGCTGTAAAGGCACAAATGGAGCCTTGCACTCATCCATTTTAAATTTAGTCAACAGACTCTTAGCATACTTACCCTGGGACAAGAAAGTTTGGTTTGAATATCTCCAAACTTCCAGACCCAAACAGTGATGCATTTCTCCAAGGTCCTTCATCTCAAATTTCTATGATAATTGTTGCTTAATTTCTTCAATGAGATTGTTTGCACTCCCTGTCATGATAAGATCATCTACTTATAAAGAAATCAACACTATCTGTCCCTCATCATTAAACACAGTATACAAATTGGGATCATTTTTGCTCCCTTTATAACCATGCATGAGGAAAAATGAGTCAATTTTTTCGTACCAGGATCTAGGAGCCTGCTTTAAACCATATAAAGCTTTCTTTAATCTACATACTAAGTTCTCTTCTCCCTTCTTAACAAACCCCTCAAGTTGCACTAAGTATACTTCTTCTTTTAAATCACCATTTAGGAAATTTGATTTAACATCTAATTGATGTATTTTCCAATGATGCTTAGTGGCTAAAGAAATAATTAGTCTAATGATATTTAGTTTTTCAACAGGGGCAAATGTTTCCTAAAAATCAATACCTTCTTTCTGGGAATACCCTATATCATGGGATGCCTTTTGCATGTTTCCTCTTGCTATTTCGGGAAGATCAAGTCTTGCATGCATGCAATTAATGTTTCCTCGGCCTAAGTGGTACTAGTCAACCGGACTATCCATGAATGCTAGTGCTCAAATACTTGGGAAAAATGTGCATTCTAGACTATAAGTTGGGCTGACTGCCTAAGGGGATTGTACAATTTCCGAGTTCAACAGCTGAATGCTGCCTGTTATCACTCCAAAATTTCCTTTGAAAAATTAGCAAAACAAGGAAATAATAGAGGTAACCACAAACCACTTTTGGAGATCAGGACCTGGCCTTCCTGATGCTCAAAGAGGGCTCTCTCTTTATAATTTAACTTTGCTTTAGTTAATAAATTATAGGCTAGTTATGGTTGCACTTGGGTTTTGTTTTGAATTTGGGTGGTGGGATCACTTACTTAGATGATCAGAGGTTTTCTTTTTGCCATTCGGCTATGGAGTCATAGGCCAGACAAACAAGACTTGATCAAGGTTCTAAAAGACAATGTTTGTAGGGAATGATAGGAGAGATTTTGTAGATCTCAAGGGCTAGATGGTGAAGTGGCTTCTAATCAGATCTAGGGAGCAATTAAGGGTTCCCTAGGCCGGATTATGGAAGGAATGAAAGAGGTCAATAGGGATGGGAGAGAAATTAAGGATTCTCAGATCTGGGTATCAGAGGAAAACATGTAAATGACTAACTGTGAAAAATAGAGTGTATTTAAACAAATTCTGAGTGATATTTCTAGTCAATACATTCAAATTTAGAAAATAATAAAGTTTGTGAAAACATAAGAAAGGCAACAAAATCACATAAATAAGATACTTCACTGCAAATAGCTCATCTCATGAATCCTACAGTTCAATGCTTTTATTACTTTCCTACAGTATGTTGACTTGAAAATGGTACAATCACCCTTAGGTTCAAGATCAAAATCAATCTACAAATGTATAAAAATTCACGCCAAAATACTTCAAATGAAGAAGTATTTATACAAATTCTAAATTGAAATATCTTGAAAAAATATCGAGATTGGTTTTACAAATATCTCAAACTGTTTTACGTTAATAGAACTTAAATAAAAGGACACTAAAAAATAATGAATCTATTTGGCACTATATTTATGGATTGATGGTGACAAAGAAGAGAAATTCAAATTTGATAGCAACTCTTAATTGATGATGAGGCTGCCAAGTCACTAACTACCTCCTTCCTTTGTGCATTCTGCCTTAGAAATTCAACAAAATTAGGGTCGATTGATACCTTTGTATATCTCAATCTGAGATAGTTATGTAAAGAGTTAAAGAGGTTATTGTAGATAAGTATGTTATTGAGATAAACCCCTTTCAGTTTCCCAAACTTTAGCTCCATATGTTCACAATATTCTCTGTAAAAAGATGTAAAAAATAGGACTTTGAAGATATGCATTTATATCCCTTTTTATAATACCTATGTAAAAAGCAAGATAGGTTTTTGTAGATTGGCTTTTTAGGAACACAAAAATCCTCCCGTTTCTCAAAATTCATCGTAGATTGGCCACAATAGTTTCTACAAAATTATGACTTACACAGGAAATTTCTGGAAAATATATCATTCCTACTATGATTTCATCTTTTAAACTTAATTTTCTTTCAAATGTTTTTACCTTTACTTTGGATAAACTTCATTGTTGCTGGTGAAGGTGTCTTCATCTCTGTTTAACCTTTTCTACCTCCATGTTTACTTTTACTATTTACCTTGATTGCTCTGTTTTTTTCTTCTATCTTCACTTTGACATGAATTTATTTTATCTGCATGCTTTGTAATTGTCTTCCATGTTGTTTGTCTTCCCGTTGGCTACATTCATTCACTTTGATTTTTCAATCTGAAACACTTTTACTGATACTCTTTCATCTGGGTGATTTATCTTTTTTCCTTTAACTGTTCTTTTTTGACTTTCACTGTAACCTTTTGACTTTTATTGTACATATTTCAAATGAGAGGGCCATTCTGGTTTTTTCTCAAAATACCTAGAAATTGGTGAATTGGCTTGCAAATTGGTTTGAATAGTGATTGCAAAGGGTATGGTGGTTGTAGACGTGAACTAGATGCTCAAATTGGGTGTCCAGAGTTTCTTCAAGTGGTAGACGACAATGAATTTTGGTTGCAGAGTCTCAAGGTGTCGCAAACATATTGTCGAGGTCTTAAAAAAAAATGAGTGAAAAATGACGAAATGGGGCTTCTCAGCCTTTTACAGGTAAACGGTTATATTTTGGCAGGGAAAGTATTTTATGAATAGTGGATGGTTTTCACGTTGGGCAGGGAGGCAGTTTTGGAGGCCATCGCACCGCTTTTGGCAGGCGGGCAGTATTTCCCTAAGGGAATGCGATTTATGCCAGACGCTGACATGTAGCAAAATTGAGCTCAAGAAAAACCACAAATTTCGCGTGCTCTCGGGTTGATAAAGTTCGGAGAGGGAGTGAGTGCGATATGTATGTGCATTGTCAAATCTGGGGGTGAGAGATCTAATGACTTTTGCGCAGTGAAGCTGCACGAAGGGAAATCAGGGTGAAGATTAGCGGGGTTTTCTTTAACAACACCAAGGTTTGGTGGGTTAATAGGTTTATGTCGGGGAAATATGAAGCGGGGAGTTAATTTATACAATGCGGGGATGAAAATATAGTTTATAGTTTATAATTAAATCGGGGTTTGGATATTATATATGAAGCAGTTATCTAATACGGGAAAAAGGTATATCAGGGAGCTAATACATTAGGTTAGTATGTTAATATGAATTGAATGCGTGGAATGTAAAATATAGTAAGCATAATGTAAAATGGCTTGAATTTCTTCACTGTGGTGGCCCAATATCAACATTTAACACTTATACTTAGGATAAAAGAATTTTTTGTTGGTTTTTGAGTATTTTGAATGAGAGGGGAATTATTTAAGGGGGTTTTACCTTTCCTAGGTAAAATGTGTTTTAAACTTAGGAAAAGGGGATTTTGTAGGGTAAAATGAGTGATGTAAAGGGAAAAGTGTGTGTTCATGAATGAGAAGGGTTTCAATAAGGTGGAATCCAATACTTGATGTCCATGAGTCATTAACCGAGGGTCCTATCCCACCAAAAGCCAGAGAAATGCTCTGAGTCTTTATGACTGAAGGATTTTAATACTTGAGCACATTGTGGGGAGGGAAATTAGTAATATGCCATATGATGTTTATCCATGATTGTAAAAATTTCTTGTACCTACCCATCTACTATTTTAACATTTTATTCCTTATTTACATGGGTGCATTTGAGCTTGCACACCCTTATTCATTTTTCTTTGAAACATGAAACTAACTAATTCAAACCTTATTTTATCCAAGAGCTCAGGTTAAACTATTGAACTCCCTAACATTCTCTATTTTAACTATTGATATGCCAAGGTTAAGCTGTTTGGCTAGATCTTTATTCTCTATCTATCAACATTAAATTTAAAGCATGAGAAGTAAAGATTAAGCTATTTGAATTATCATGGATTATGGTATTTTAAACAAGCTACACATAATCATTATTTGCAGAAAAAGTAAAATAGTAGTGGAATTTGGATTTGAACACTTTCATGATCTATTTTTATCTTTTCTCGTGGGGTTCATATTTTTCACTTTTTTTATCTTTGTTTCTTTTTGTCCTTTGATTGCTCTTTTAGGACATACCCTTTTTACATTTTTTAATTTGGGAATAAATTTGCAGAAAGCAAAGGCATGTACAATATTATAATACTAACCATAGTCAATTCAAAATTATGAATCCTATTATTATAGGACCCTAACAGTGGCTCCACATGGGGATGGAATCTCCTTGTGAGATATCAAGAACATCGTCGACTAGTAGCCTGATCCATTGGGCCAATCCAAAACATGTATATGCTTTGTTGTATAATCTCTGTGACTGAAACTCTTGAACTGAAAATACAACCTTTTCTACAAACTGAAATCTGATCTGAAACTGAAAGAAGGTACTGCAATTGTCAAACCAAACTAATAGATCATCAAGATCTTTAGGACCTTCTTTCCGGGCTCCAACTTCTAATGAATTATTTCATAACTTGCTAAAAACTGAAAAAGTTAAAAAAACTGAATTCCTACCTACTTACTCTAATCAGTTGTTCAACTGCTGGTTAGGTAAAATGAAACAACCAATGCAACCATTCAAGCATTATGTAATTTGATGTATTTTGTTGCATTTGCTTATTTGCGATCAAAACTAAGATTCTAAAACCAATTATAACCTTGTCAAAAAATGAGAAGATAAGGAAATACTTGATTTCCTTTGTTGACTCTAGAAGCTTTACAAAAGGATCTTCCAAGATATATACACTAATGTTTAACTTATCTAAGAAATTGTACAATTGTTCTGGATAGCCTCCATGCCATGAAAGTGAAATGTCATTTTCATCTTTATCACCCTACAGATTTTCAGATAAGCTTTATGATGATATTTCTATTGATTGAAATGTCTGTTTGGTGAAACCTTTATCGTCTTGATTTTGAATCTCATAGTTAGTTAATGGAGAAAAATTCTGATTGCATTCATCATCTAACATATCAGTTATTGATTTAAAAGACATGGAAGGATTGGTGCAACCTATTACATATGGGTTTTAATGGGACTTCATGGATTTCTGCATGTTGTTCATCCTTTGGAGATATTATACCATATTTCCTTTACAAACTAAAATGATTCAAAACATAGTGGTATAGTACTTTCCCATATCATTTGATCAGATGTCTCAATAGAATTTGATAACTGCACTTCTAAAACTGAGGAATCCTAATTAAGATTTTCATTGTCTTATTTGTTGTCAATATCAATACCTAAAGATTGTTGATTTTTTATTGCTTTGAAGATTCCTCTGATGAACTGAAATGAAGCAAAACAAAGAGGCAAAGAAGCTTCACTTATTTCCAAATTCTTTGCACTTTCTTCCTCACTTTCATAGCTGATATGAATAAGATGATCACTATTTTCAAGCTGCTGAAACTAAATTTATTTATTTCCAAAAATAGTTTCTGATTTCTTTCTAAAGTTAGTTTGGATTTGAAGAACATAATTATCGTCATACTGATCATATTTAGGCAAATCATTAAAAGAAATAATGTCATCAAACATACACATCATATCAGCAGATTTCTTCTCCACATATTGCTCTATAAATCTATCTTTTGATCTATGGTAGTTGGAATTAGTAGGAATTTTTTCATGGCTATCAACCTTTTCTTTTTGTGAAATAAATGTGTCATGGTGATTTTGAACAAAATATTTGTCTTTCATGATGATACTCTATATCCTTTCCTCTATTATTCTTACCAAAATGTCAAGTTTGACCTCTGGAATGTTGTTCTTCTCCACTCCTACTTTCAACTTTTCTCTTCTAGTTTGAAGATTAACTTCTACATCCACTACAATGTTCTACATTTGTTCCAGTGTTGAGGGGTTTCTTTCTCTTAGTTTAAATTCTACCTCTGGATCAAATGCTTTTGGATAATGCAAGAGAGTTGAATTAGGAGGAGGTATTATATTTGATGGCATTGAATAATAGATTTGATTAAATCTGTCAGAAGATTCTTGTATTGTTTCATTTGGCTGTCTTTTTAACTGATTATATTCTTCTATGAACACAAAAAGATAGACTTTGATTATCCATCTATCAAGGAAATTTTTGACAAGTTTTTGGAAATTTGAGATGCTTGCAATATGTAGATTTTTGAACTGACTCTTTACTCTACTTTGCAAAGAGAGAGCAAAAAGTTTGATTCTAATATCATCTTCAACAATCTCAAATAAGTCCAGATAATTCTGAAAACCTTGAATATGTTTTTGGGCAGTGATTTTACCATCTTCTCCATCAAACCTAGGGAGATACTTGTAATAATTGTTAGGGAAAACATGGACTGTAGGAGGTAAGATGAGTGGCTTATACCTATCAGGAACTTTCCAAGGTACAAGAATATGTACAGGGATTGTAAGATCATTCTTTATTATTTGAGATTTCTTCATTGGAAAATGATCATCATAAGATTCAGAAGAATTTTGCTCAAATGTGTAAGGAGATTTTATATTTACAATTTTAAAAGGAAAATAATTAAAAACTAATCTAAGATCTTCTCTAAAATGAAATATACATTGAAAAACCTTCTTGATGAGAAAAAACATGATGTCTTGGATAAAAATCCAAGTTAGAAACCTGATCTTCCCATATTGTTCTTTCAGGTTCATTCCTCCAAAGGAGCCTTCATTGTGAAATTGATTTGTAGTCGCCAGGTGGATGATTTTAACCTTTATGTGTCTGATCACTGTCCACCATCATAGATCAGATCTGAACTTGTAAAATATTTTTGAAGAAAATGTTAGTCTTCCCAATTATGGTCTCCAATTATGTTATCACTCCAAAATTTCCTTTGAAAAATTAGAAAAAGAAGGAAATAATAGAGGTAACCACAAACCACTTTTGGAGATCAGGACCTAGCCTTCCTGGGGCTCAGAGAGGGCTCTCTCTTTATAATTTAACTTTGTTTTAGTTAATAAATTTTAGGCTAGTTATGGTTGCACTTGGGTTTTGTTTTGAATTTGGGTGGTGGGATCACTTACTTAGATGAACAGAGTTTTATTTTTCCTTTGGGCTATGGAGTCATAGGTCAGACAAACAAGATTGGATCAACATTCTAAAAGACAGTATCTGCAGGGCAAGATAGGTGAGTTTTTGTAGATCTCAAGGGCTAGATGGTGAAGTTTCTTCTAATTGGATCCCTGGAGCAATTAAGGGTTCCCTAGGCCGGATTATGGAAGGAATGAAAGAGGTCAACTGGGATGGGAGAGAAATTAAGGATTCTCAGATCCACGTATCAAAGGAAAACATGTAAATGACTAACTATGAAAAATAGAGTGTACTTAAACAAATTTTGAGTGATATTTCCAATTAATACATTCAAATTTAGAAAACAATTAAGTTTGTGAAAACATAAGAAAGGCAACAAAATCACATAAAGAAGATACTTCACATCAAATAGCTCATCTCACGAATCATGCAGTTGAGTGCTTTTATTAATTTGCTCGAGTCTGTTGACTTGAAAATGGTACAATCACCCTTAGGTTCAAGATCAAAATCACTCTACAAATTTATAGAAATTCACACCAAAATACTTCAAATGAAGAAGTATTTATACAAATTCTAAACTGAAATATCTTGATTAAATATCAAGATTGGTTTTACAAATATCTCAAACTGTTTTACATTAATATAACTTAAATAAAGGACACTCAAAACTAATGAATCTATTTGGCACTATATTTATGGATTGATGATTAAAAACAAGAGAAATTCGAATTTGATATCAACTCTTAATTAATGATGAGGCTTCCAAGTCACTAACTACCTCCCTTTGTGCATTCTGCCCCAGAAATTCTGCAACATTAGGGCCCATTGATACCTTTGTATATCTCCATCCGAAATAGATATGAAAAACATGAAAGCGTTTATTGTAGATAAGTTTGTTATTGAGAGAAACCTCTTTCAGTTTCCCAAAATTCAGCTCCATATGTTCACAATATTCTCTGCAAAAATATGTCAAAACAGGACTTTGTATAGTTCGAAAAATAGGTTGTGAAGATATGCATTTATCTCGCTTTTTGTAGATTGGCCTTTTATGAACACAAAACTCGTCCAGTTTCTCAAAATGCATCTTGGATTGGCAACAATAGTTTCTACAAAATTATGACTTACACAAGAAATTTCTTGAAAATGTACCATTCTTGCTCTGATTTCATCTTTTAACCTTAATTTTCTTTTAACTGTTTTTACCTTTACTTTGGATAAAATTCAATGTTGCTGGTGAAAGTGTCTTCATATCTGTTTAACCCTTACTGCCTCCATGTTTACTTTTACTGTTTACCTTGATTGCTCTTTTTTTTTCATCTATCTTCACTTTGACATGAATCTATTTTATCTGTATGCTTTGTAACTATCTTCCATGATGTTTGTCTTCCCGCTGGCCACTTTTATTCACTTTGATTTTTCAATCTGAAACACTTTTACTCATACTCTTTCATCTAGCTTATATATATATTTTCTTTTATTGTACTTTTTTTGCTTTCACTGTAACCTTTTGACTTCTACTGTACATTTTCAAATGAGAGGACTGTTTTGTTTTTTTCTCAAAATACCTGGAAATTGGTGAGTTGGCTTGCAAATTGGTTTGAATGGTGATTGCAGAGGGTACAGTGGCTGTAGACGTGAATTGGATGCTCAAATTGGTTCTCTAGAGCTTCTTCGGGCAATATACAGCAGTGAATTTTGGTCACAAAGGCTCAAGGTGTCGTAAATGTACTGCTGAGGTCTTACAGAAAAAGAGCGAAAAAAGATGAAATGGGGCTTCTCGGTGTTTTAAAGTGCAACAGTTATATTTTGGCGGGGAATGTATTTTATGAACAGTGGCCGGTTTTCACATTGGTTGGGGAGGCGGTTTTGGAGGCCATCACACCACTTTTGGAAGGTGGGTGGTATTTCCCTAAGGGAACGCGATCTATACCAGAGGCTAACACGTAGAAAAATCGGGCTCGAGTAAACTGTGAAACTTGCATGCTCTTGGGATGGTAAAGGTTGGAGAGGGAGTGAGCACGATATGGATGCACGTCATTATATTTGGGGGTGAGATATCTAATGGCTATCGTACGGCGAAGCTGCACGGAGGGAAATCAGGGTGAAGATTTGTGGGGTTTTCTTTAACAGCACCAAGGGTTGGTGGGTTAATAGGTTTATGTCGGGGAAATATGAAGAGGGGAGTTAATTTAAACAATGAGGGGGATGTAAATATAGTTTATAATTAAATCGAGGTTTGGATATTATATATGAAGGAGTTATTTAATACAGGAAAAGGTATATCAGGGAGCTAATACATTAGGTTAGTATGTTAATATGAAATGCATGCATGGAATGTAAAATATAGTAAGCATAATGTAAAATATGATGTTTGGCTTTAATTTCTTCACTATTGTGGCCCAATATCGACATTTAACACTTATACTTAGGATAAAAGTTTTTTTTTTGTGCGTAAAATGAGTGATGTAAAGGAGATTTTGTAGGGTAAAATGAGTGATGTAAAGGGAAAATGGTGTTTTCATGAATGATAAGGGTTTCAATAAGGTGGAATCCAACACTTGATGTCCATGAGTCATTAAGTCAAGGGTCTGGTCCCACCAAAAGTAATAGAAACGCTCTGAGTCTTTATGACTGAAGGATTTTAGTACTGGAGCACATTGTGGGGAGGGAAATTAGTAATATGCCAAATGATGTTTATCCATGATTGTAAAAATTGCTTATACCTACCCATCTTCTATTTTAACATTTTATTCCTTATTTACATGGGTGGGTTTGAGCTTGCAAACCCTTATTCATTTTTCTTTGAAACGAGAAACTAACTAATTCAAACCTTATTTCATCCAAGAGCTTAGGTTAAACTATTAAGCTCACTATTATTCTCTATTTTAACTATTGATCTATCAAGATTAAATTATTTGGTTAGATATTTATTCTATATCTATCAACATTAAATTTAAAGCATGAAAAGTCAAGATTAAGCTGTTTGACTTATCATGGATTATGGTATTTTAAAAAAGCTACACATAATCATTATTTCCAGAAAAAGTAAAATAGTAGTGGCATTTGAATTTGCACACTTTCATGATCTATTTTTATCTTTTTTGTGGGGTTCATATCTTTCACTTTTTTCATCTTTGTTTCTTTTTGTCCTTTGACTATTCTTTTAGGACATAACCTCTTTACATTTTTTAATTTGGGAATACATTTTCAGAAAGAAAAGGTATGTACAATATTACAATACTGACCATAGTCAATTCAAAATTATGAATCCTATTATTATAGGACCCTAACAGTGGCTCCACATGGGGATGGCGTCTCCTTGTGAGATGTCAAGAACATCGTCAACTAGTAGCCTAATCCATTGGGCCAATCCCAAACATGTATAAGCTTTGTTTCATAATCTCTGTGACTCAAACTATTGAACTGAAAATACACCCTTTTCTGCAAATTGAAATCTGATCTGAAACTAAAAGAAGGCACTACAATTCTCAAACCAAACTAATAAATCATCAAGATTTTTAGGACCTTCTTTCCGGGCTTCAACTTATAATGAATTATTTCATAACTTGCTGAAAACTGAAAAGTAAAATAAACTGAATTCCTACCTACTTACTCTAATCAGTTGTTCAACTGTTGGTTAGGTAAAATGAAACAGCCAGTACAACCATTCAAGCATTATGTAATTTGATGTATTTTGCTACATTTGCTTGTTTCTGATCAAAATTGAGATTCTAAAACCAATTATAACCTTTTCAACAAATGAGAAGATAAGGAAATACTTGATTTCCTTTGTCGACTCTAGAAACCGTAGAAAAGGATCTTCCAAAATATATACACTAATGTTTAACTGATCTAAGCAATTGTACAATTGTTTTGGATAGCCTCCATGCATGAAAGTGAAATGTCATTTTCATCTTTATCACCTTGTAGATTTTCAGATAAGCTTTGTGATGATATTTATTTTGATTGAAATCTCTGTTTGGTGAAACCTTTATCGTCTTGATTTTGAATATCGTAGTTAGTTAATGGAGAAAAATTATGATTGCATCCATCATCTAACATATCAGCTATTGGATCATAAAAGACGTGGAAGGATTGATGCAACCTATTACATATGGGTTTTAATGGGACTTCATGGATTTCTGCATTTTGTTCATCCTTTTATTTTTAGATATTATACCATATTTCGTTTAAAGATTGAAACGATTCAAAACAAAGTGGTATAGAACTTTCATGTGTCATCTGATCAGACGTCTCAATAGAATTTTGATAACTGTACTTTTGAAACTGAAGAATCTTGATAAATATTTTCATTGTCTTCTTTGTTGTCAATATCAATACCTAAAGACTGCTGATTTTTTATTGCTTTAAAGTTTCCTCTAATGAACTGAAATGAAGAAAAACAAAGAGGCAAAGAAGCTTCACTTATTTCCAAATTTTCTGCGCTTTCTTCCTCACTTTCATAGTTGATATGAATAAGATGATCACTATTTTCAAGCTGCTAAAACTTAATTTCTTTATTTCCCAAACTAGTTTTTGATTGCTCTATAACGTTAGTTTGGATTTAAATAACATAATTATCATCATACTGATCATATTTAGGCAAATCATTAAAGGAATTAATGTCATCAAACATACACATCACATCAGCAAATTGCTTCTCCACATATTGCTCTATAAATCTATCTTCTAATCTATGGTAGGTCGAATTAGCATGAATTTGTTCATGGCTATCAACCTCTTCTTTTTATGAAATAAGTGTGTCATGGTGATTTTGAACAAAAAAATTATCTTTCATGATGATCTTTTGTATCCTTTCCTCTATTTTTCTTACCAAAATATCGATTTTTATCTCTGCAATGTTGTTCTTCTCTGCTCCTGCTTTCAACTTTTCTCTTCTAATTTGCAAATTAACTTCTACATCTACTGCAATGTTCTGCATCTGTTCCAGTGTTGACGAGTTTCTTTCTCTTTGCTGAAATTCTATCTCTGGATCAAATGCTTTTGGATAATGCAAGAGATCTAAATCAGGAGGAGGTCTTATATTTGATGGCATTGAATAATATATTTGATTAAATCTGTTAGAAAATTGTTATATTGTTTCATTTGGTTGTATTTTTAACTGATTATATTCTTCTATGATCAAAAAAATATTGACTTTGATTATTTGTCTATCAAGGAAAAATTTGACAAACTGTTGGAAATTTGAGATGCTTGCAATAGGTAGATTCTTGAACCAAATTTTTACTCTACTTTGCAGAGAGAGAGCAAAAATTCTGATTCTAACATCATCTTCATCAATCTCAAATAAGTTCAGATAATTTTCAAAACCTTGAATATGTTTTTGGGCAGTGATTTTACCATCTTCTCCATCAAACCTAGGGAGATACTTGTAATAATTGTTAGGGAAAACATGGAGTGTAGGAGGTAAGATGAGTGGCTTATACCTATCAGGAACTTTCCAAGGTACAGGAATATGTATAGGGATTGTAAGATCATTCTTTATTAGTTGAGATTTCTTGATTGGAAAATGATCATCATAAGATTCAGAAGAATGCTGCTCAAATGTGTAAGGAGATTTTATATTTACAATTTTCAAAGGAAAATCATTAAAAACTAATCTAAGATCTTCTCTAAAATACAATATACATTGAAAAACCTTCTTGATGAGAAAAAACATGATGTCTTGGATAAAAATCCAAGTTAGAAACCTAATCTTCCCATATTGTCCTTTCAAGTTCATTCCTCGAGTGGAGTCTTGATTGTGAAATTGATTTGGAGTCGCCAGGTGGATGATTTTAACCTTTGTGTGTCTGATCACTGTCCACCATCATACATCAGATCTAAACCTACAAAATATTTCTGAAGAAAATGTCATTCTTCCCCAATATGGTCGCTAATGATGTTATCGCTCCAAAATTTCCTTTGAAAAATTAGCAAAAGAAGGAAATAATAGAGGTAACCACAAACCACTTTTGGAGATCAGGACCTAGCCTTCCTGATGCTCAAAGAGGGCTCTCTCTTTATAATTTAACTTTGTTTTATTTAATAAATTTTAGGCTAATTATGGTTTCACATAAGTTTTTTGAATTTTGGTGGTGGGATCACTTACTTAGATGAACAAAGGTTTTCTTTCTCCATTGGGCTATGAAGTCATAGGTCAGACAAACAAGACTGGATCAAGGTTCTAAAAGACAGTGTCTGTAGGGCAAGATAGGTGAGTTTTTATGGAGCTCAAGGGATCGATGTTGAAGTGGTTTCTAATCGGATATAGGGATTTATTAAAGGTTCCCTAGGTTGGATTATGGAAGAAATGAAAGAGGTCAACCAGGATGGAAGAGAAATTAAGGATTCTTAGATCTAGGTATCAGAGAAAAACATGTAAATGACTAACTGTGAAAAATAGAGTGTACTTAAACAAATTCTAAGTGATATTTCCAGTTAATACATTCAAATTTAGAAAACAATTAAGTTTGTGAAAACATAAGAAAGGCAACAAAATAACATAAAAAAGGTACTTCACTGCAAATAGCTCATCTCATGAATCCTGCAGTTCAATTCTTTTATTACAATGTTCTAGTCTGTTGACTTGAAAATGGTATAATCACCCTTAGGTTCAAGATCAAAATCACTCTACAAATGTATAGAAATCCACACCAAGATACTTCAAATGAAGAAGTATTTATACAAATTTTAGACTGAAATATCTTGAAACAATATCAAGATTGGTTTTACAAATATCTCAAGTTGTTTTACATTAATGGAACTTAAATAAAGGACACTCAAAAATAATGAATCTATTTGGGACTATATTTATGGATTGATGGTGACAAATAAGAGAAATTCAAATTTGATAGCAACTCTTAATTGATGATGAGGCTTCCAAGTCACTAACTATCTCCTTCCTTTGTGCATTCTTCCCCAGAAATTCTGCAAACTTATGGTCCATTGATACCTTTCTATATCTCCATCTGAGATAGATATGTAAAAATGGAAAGCGGTTATTGTAGATAGTATCTTTTTGAGATAAACCTCTTTTAGTTTCCGAAAATGTTGCTCCATATGTTCAAAATATTCTCTGCAAAAGGATGTCAAAAATAGGACTTTGCACAGTCTGAAAAATAGGTTGTGCTGATATGCATTTATCTCCCTCTTTGTAATAATTGTTTAAAAAGAGAGATAGGTTTTTGTAGATTGGACTTTTAGGAACACAAAATTCCTCCATTTTCTCAAAATGCATCATGGATTGACCACAATAGTTTCTGCAAAATTATGACTTAAGCAATAAATTTATTGAAAATGTACCATCCCTGCTCTGATTTCATCTTTTAACGTTAATTTTCTTTTAACTGATTTTGGATAAACTTCATTGTTTCTGGTGAAAGTGCCTTCATCTTTGTTTAACCCTTACTACCTCCATGTTTACTTTTACTGTTTACCTTGATTGCTCTGTTTTTTCATCTATCTTCACTTTGACATGAATTTATTTTATCTGTATTCTTTGTAACTGTCTGCCATGCTGTTTGTCTTCTCGCTGGCTGCTTTTATTCACTTTGATTTTTTAATTTGAAACACTTTTACTGATACTCTTTCATTTGGCCGATTTATCTTTTTCCTTTTACTGTACTCTTTTGACTTTCACTAACCTTTTGACTTTTACCGTACATTTTCAAATAAGAGGGTCATTCTGTTTTTTCTCAAAATACCTGGAAATTGGTGAATTGGCTTGAAAATTGGTTTGAATGGTGATTGTAGAGGGTACCGTGGCTGTAGACGTGAACTGGATGCTCAAATTCGGTGTACAAAGCTTCTTCAGGTGATAAATGACAGTGAATTTTGGTCGCAGAGGCTCAGGGTGTAGCAAACATATTACCGAAGTCTTAGAGAAAAACGAGCGAAAAAGGATGAAATGGGGCTTCTCAGCCTTTTAAAGGGGAACGGTTATATTTTGGTAGTAAAAGTATTTTATGAACAGTGGACGATTTTCGCGTTGGGTAGGGAGGCGGTTTTGGAGGCCATTGCACCGCTTTTGGTAGGTGGGCGGGATTTTCCCGAGGGAATGTGATTTATGTCAGAGGCCTACATGTAGCAAAATTCAGCTCAAGAAAAATTGTGAATCTGGCGTGCTCTTAGGTTGATAAAGGTCGGAGAGGGAGTGAGCGCGATATGGATGCGTGTTGTCAGATCTGGGGGTGAGAGATATAATGGTTGTCAGGCGGCGAAGCTGCATGGAGGGAAATCAGGGTGAAGATCTGTGGGGTTTTCTTTAACAACACCAAGGGTTGGTGGGTTAATAGGTTTATGTCCGGGAAATATGAAGTGGGGAGTTAATTTAAACAATGCGGGGGATGAATCTATAGTTTACAATTAAATCAAGGTTTTGATATTATATATGGAGGAGTTATTTAATACGCGAGAAAGGTATATCAAGGACCTAATACATTAGGTTAGTATGTGTTGCGGGATATTATCCCCTAAGGCTCTTGGGTGGAACCCTAGCAGACTGAAAGTTGTCTAAGTCAAGAAACATATACACACACAGCCGTTTATGCTATAAAAAGCTACTTCTAGGGTGAGAAGGACATACCTGAGGTCTTACGTTTGGGTAGTTACTCAAGGGTGCAAACCCTTCTTCACGTCCCTTCTGCTCCTTTACCCTGCAAAAACAACAATTCCAAGGATTGCAGCAATATATGGACAAAGATTTACATAAAAAATGATCTTTATGTTATATAAGAGATGAGTTAGTTACAAACTTCTAAACATCTACTCAAGCATGAAATTCAAATATGAACATCATTAACATAAAGAAAGAAACGTTTCGGGAACAAGATGTGTTTCTTTATTAGAAAAATAGATAGTATGAAAAAAGAGCAATATCACCTAAACCACTTCTGCAGGCTCAAAGCTCAGCCTCCTTCTGGATCCGTCCCGCCTCAAGCCTCTAATAGGTCACCTTCCAATACTCACTATCCAAGATGTCATGGCTAAAAGAATGAACATCCAATCAGAAGGAAACAGGTTTCCTGTACAAGATGGGGGAAGTGCAGAAGGCACAAGGGTCTTCAGACCTGATCAGGGGGAAAAACTCAGTATAATAACCTTTCTCTATGATCTCTCCTCCTTAGGCCTTCCTTTGATGTCTTTTTATATCCATTCCAAAGTAGTTTTTTTAGTTAGGAATTGGTTGGGGACAGTTGAGGCCACGGGCACTAACAGGTGATCAGCAGGTAAAACCCGCGATCTCCGCCCGAAAATAAGGAATTTTTATATTTTTTAAGTGTTTTAATACATATACGCGGGTTAGGTATGTACGAACCCGCGTATACACGCGTTTAACTCAGGGCAATGTCGCGTACAGGGAATAAAACACTGTTTTTTAGATTTTGGACCAGGTCTGGAAGGAGGGGTTGCCCTAGGCCATGGGTGTCGCATCACAAACCATAATGGTGAGATTTGGAGCTATAACAGATGCCCCCTAATATGTGAGGTCAGAAGGGGTACATGATGGCCGAAATATATTAAGCAAGTAAATGGAAAGGAAACCTGCCAAAAGCTGAGGAGTACTTCACCGGAAGTCAGCCTACCAAGCCACA
>APFE030258148.1:0-13517 GCA_000404065.3 Pinus taeda
GCTGCGGCAACTGCCATCACACAAGACACCTTCAGAGCTCTTGTCCCTCGATGCCTGCCCAAAAGAAGAAAGTCAATCCTAAGCAGAAATTCAAAAGCTGGAAGCCTCATGACCCTCCCCCATGGATGATTTTGATTTCAGCTCTGATGAAGAGGAGGAGAGTGAGGAAGGAGTGGAAGCCAAGATGGCATAGGATCCGCCATCCGCTGAGCCTGAGGATTTGTCTGTCCAGCCAATGTCTCATAAAAGGAATCATGAATCCTCTACCTCGGATTCATATAAGGAAACCTCTCACCCAATCCAGAGCAGTTTGCAAATCATGCCAGCTCAGCAGTGCCCTCCTGAATGGGTCAAAGTTGGTAAAAAGAAAGGGAAAAAATGCCGAATAGTTGATTCTTCCCATGTTGGGTAAAATCCTATGCTCTGTTTTTTGCTTCCTGGTTCTTCTAGTTACTTCCTGCTCAGCTCTACTCTCTTCCCTTTTCTTCTAGGAGCCGAGGTGGATTGCCTATCCTTTCCGACTGCCTATGTTCTTATTTCTCTTGGCTATAACTTTTTACTGGTACTATACGTTCTCTTAATAGAATTAGTTTTTACCAAGAAAAAAAATGTTCCACATTCTTAAGTAATTTTATTTCAAATAAGTTTATTGTTCCACATTCTTGGGTAATTTTATTTCAAGTAAGTTTATTGTTCCACATTCTTGGGTAATTTTAATTTCAAGTAAGTTTATACATTCGAAGACGTCATACGTGTGGAAGGGAAGTCACATGGTAATTTTTATTCAGGGAGAATTATTATAATTATCAATATTAATGTGTAGGTTGGTTTTTGTTTTGTTAAACTAATGATTAACACAGTGTAGTGTAATTATATTTGATTAAACAAATTTTATTTCTATTTAATTAACCAAAAATTTTATTATATTTTGGAAAATACAATTTAATATTAGAAATAATTTTCCATAATTTTAAAATAAAATTAATATTTCAAGTTAAAAATATTACTATAGATTAACTATAATTTATTTTTTTAAATTTATTTCATTTAAAGATAATTTATTTTAAAATATACTTGGTAAAATAATAATAAATATTTATAAATTTTTATATTTTAGAATTTATTCAAATATTGTAAAATAATATTTTATATTCTAATCTTTAATAAAAATAAATATATTGAATTTTAGTGTTTGGAATCGATTTGGAAATAAAAGACCCGTGTTTTACATTAATTCGGTTTCAAAAGAAAGGAAGAAAAGCATTTTAATGTCCACTAGTCTAAATATAGCCTATGGGACAAATTGCTTCTTCATCTAGTTGATGTATCTAGTCATTTTCTAGTGAAGTCTCACAACAAACGCCCTCGAAAAAACCCTGCTAAATAGATTATCCCAAGAGCTCGCTGCCATAATATATGGATAACTTTCCTTATTGTCTTTGAAGGCCTTGCATTGTAAAATGAGATGTTTTTCTGTTTCCACTTTTACAGAAGAACAAAAAATACATACTCTTTCCTTGTCTTTGAAGGCCAAATGAAATGTTTTTTCTGTTTCCACTTTTACAGAAGAACAAATAATACATACTCTTTCCTCCCACAGTTCTTTTGGCCTTTTCCAACGCCATGTTTCACAATGAAGTTGATGATAATTATTCCTTAACTGAACAATAAGAATTTTGTCTCTCTAAGAAATAATGGCCTCTATGTATGTTTTTTTTATGATTATGAGTGGGATTAAACACTTCAATATAGTAATTTTTCTTTCTCCCTAGTTCCTTATCCAAAGTACGCTTGTGGAACTTATCCATAGCAAAAGTTTTTATCTCTTTATCGTTTATGGGACACTTGTTCAAGCAAATACCCCATTTACTAAACCATTTGTTATTTTGATATCAGTCTTTTGGATTAATCACATCGCTAGGATTCGGTGGACGTTTAGAACCAACTAATGTGGTTCATCCTCAGGACCCTTTGTCCCCTCTTGACTCTTTCCTCCCACACTTCTTCTGGCCTTTTCCAACGCCCTGTTACACAATGAAGTTGATGATAATTAATCCTTAACTGAGCAATAAGAATTTTGTCTCTCCAATAAATATTGGCCTCTATATGCTTTTTTGATGATTATGAGTGGGATTAAACACTTCAATATAGTAATTTTTCTCTCTCCCTAGCTCCTTATCCAAAGTACACTTGTGGAACATATCCATATCAAAAGTTTTTATCTCTTTATTGTTTATGGGACACATGTTCAAGCAAATACCCCATTTACTAAACCATTTGTTATTTTGATATCAGTGTTTCAAATTAATCACATCACTAGGATTTGGTCGACGTTTCGAACCAACTAATGTGGTTCATCCTCTTGACCCTTCGTCCCCTCCCTCTACTTTCCCCTTTCCATTCTTGTTGGATCTCCCTTCTCGCCTTCTAGTTTTCCCCCTCGATCATGCATTAGTTCTCTTTAATTTCTTTCTGTGCTGTCGAAGAATATCTCTGATCTAATATTATCTTTTGCCTTCCTCCTTTTTAATGTGATTAGTTTTCCTCCTGCATATTATAGTATTTTATTTTTAGTCATTAAAGTAATAGATTAAAATTATTTCTTATATTAATCAATATTTGTATTATAAGTGAATTTAAATATTAAGATAATAATTCTTAATGTTATAAATCTCTATAATATCAATAATAATAGAAATACCATAGGTACATCATTAGCCATCCTCCACTTTTATGTGATTAGTTTTCCTTCTTCCATTCTCAGTCTTTTTATTTTATTAAAATTATCCATAGAAATTAATATATCGAATTATATTGAAATAATGTATTTAATATTATTATTAATCTCTATAATAATATTATACCATCGGTACATTATTGATAGGATTTAATACTATATTCCCTCTTTAAGATTATAATAAGAATTAATAATATTAAATTATTAATAAATTAAATACTAGGGTTAGACCCTTACAAATTACACTATTTAAACTAACTATTTATAGATAATATCACTGTTAAAACCTCTAACTTATGATTCCTAAATAATATTACTTCATAAAGCTAGTTTCTAATACTACGAGTCAAACCCTAACAAACTATATTAATAATTTAATTATTTTTAGACAATATTTTTACAATATCTAAGATTAATTATTTCTAGATAATTCGTAATATAATATTTAATACTAATATTCTTTTTATAATATCGAAATATAATATTATTTATTCCACAGCAGCTATTTTATAACTAAATTTATAATATCGAAATTTAATATTTATTTATTACATAACAAATTACCTAACGGCTATTTTCCAATAGCTAACTCTAGGCAGTGTTGCATCCTTGCTATTTATTCCCTCAGATCTATTGATTTCTCACCTTGTCCTGAGGATGAACCACATTAGTTGGTTCGAAACATCGACCAAATCCTAGCGATGTGATTAATCTGAAAGACTAATATCAACATTATGGATCACAAAAGTCTTAGATCTAACAATATCTTATTTGTTCTAGGTTTGCACAAAAATTTACTTTCCATTTCATGCTTAGAAGACAAGGGTGATCGAGTTGCGTTCATTGATGGAAAGGTTGTAGTATGGGGTAAAGAAAAAAAAAAAAAACCTCAAGCGTAGAAGATGCAAGAATAATTGGGATTCGTGAAGGAAGACTTTATAGATTGATAACTCCCCTCTCTAAAGCTTTGGTTCACATTGAAGTTAGCCCATTTGAACTTTGGCATAGAAGATTTGGTCATATCCACTACATAATCTTACCAACTATAAATACCATATTAAACGGCATCTCTGAACTGAAAGAAGATCATGAAAGAGTTTGCAAGGGATGTGCATTGGGTAAGAACACCAAGAGACCATTTGAAAGCAGTGCTTCAAGGTCAAAAGAAATTTGGATCTTATTCATTTTGATGTTTGCGGTCCTATGACACCAAAGTCGCTTGGAGGTCATCTGTATTATGTCACATTTATAGATGACCTCTCCAAGAAAACTTGGGTTTACTTAATGAAATCTAAGGATGAAGTATTTATCAAATTTCAAAAATTCAAAGTTGAAGGAGAGAACCTTACAGAAAGGAGAATCAAGATATTAAAATTTGATAATGGAGGAGAAAATAGTTCCAAAGAACTTATAGCCTTCTGTAAGGAGTCTGGGATTAAGAGGGAGTTTATAGTCCCATATAATCTCGAGCAAAATGGAGTTGCAGAACGAAAGAATCAGTCCATTGAAAAAAGTGTAAAAGCAATGCTACATGATCAAGATTTGTTGAAATTCCTGTGAGATAAAACAACAAAGACAATTGTATACATACAAAATCGAAGTCCCCACCGGTCACTAGATAACTTGACCACTGAAGAAGCATTCACTAGGAAGAAACAGCATAGATCATCTCCGAATTTTTGGTTGTCCTGTTTATATTCATATAC
Source organism: Pinus taeda (assembly GCA_000404065.3). Classification (NCBI taxonomy): domain Eukaryota; kingdom Viridiplantae; phylum Streptophyta; class Pinopsida; order Pinales; family Pinaceae; genus Pinus; species Pinus taeda. The sequence continues at coordinate 4,444 of APFE030258148.1, forward strand.
GGAAGGACAAAAGAAAGAAGTTGGATCCATCAGGCATGAAGGGAATATTTGTTAGCTACAGTAATTCTTCAAAGGCCTATAGGATCTACATAAAAGGACACCGAATAGAAGTCAGTCGAGATGTCATATTTGACGAAAGTATTGTGTTCAAGAAATCAAAGGATCTCCCTATGGACTCTGATGATAAAGAACTTCCAGTATTTGAAGAGGAAGTTATTAGGGAAGAAGCATAATCAAATCATGAAGATGAAGGTCCCAGTGAACCTAAACAACCTATGGTAGTCCCCCAGACTAGAAAGAGACCTAATTGGCTAAAATCTACTCTTCTAGATGGACAAGGTCATGGAGCAACTAAAGGTACATTTAGAGAAAGCAAGAAGCCCAAAAGATATTCTAGGTATGCTGATCCAGGTGGATATTGGTAGCCACCCACCTATTCCACTTAGGCCTCCAGTCAGTTTCATTTGTTTCCTTGTTTATTTCAGCATTTACTATTTTTAGCAGGTTTTTGGGTCCTAAACTTTTGGAGCAGTTTTGACCCCCTAAACAGTTTTTTTTAGGTTCGTTGCAGGCATGTAACCGTAGGTAAGGGCCTACAACAAATCTTGTAGCACTTGAAGAGCCATTTCCAAAAAGGTATTGTACATGCCAAACAGAGATAATATGACCAAGTTATGAACCCGGGAAGTTGGTTGACCAACTAACCCCAACGGGACCTCAAACTCTTGGCATTACATATCCTGGGGTTAGGGTCTTGGTTTTTTAGGGTTTTTTAGGGTTTTTCAATAATAAATAGGCCCTTGAGCCTCATTATAACACAATTCAGAGGCATGTAGCCGCCACATCTCTTCTCAAAGATAAGCTACCATTGCCCGAGCTAGTCTTATTTCCATTCTGTTTGTAACCATATTTTAGTATTTGATATTAATGAAATGAAGTGTTATTTTTGATACATCTCTGTGTTTATGGTTATATCTGTAATTTGTTGCGTTCCTGTTTAAGTTCGGATCAGTGATATCAGAGGCCTCTTTCTCTGTTTTTCTTTGCATGTCCCCAACAAGGTTGGGATATAAGGAGTTAGGGCTCGAACTGGTCAAACCTTTGCCAGACCAACCTCGCAAATCTCGATGGCCTCCCATGGCAGAAGAGAAGAAAGATGAGCAAGCAGGAGATTCTTTCAAAATCTTGCTCGAAGAAGCCCTCGAGCGACAACGGAACGTGATGATGGACAACTTTGCCCAGATCCTTCAGCGCTACCCAAATGTGACGCATCTACTTCTGGCAGCTACTCTAGAAGCGCCACACCCTTTAAGGTACAAGTTAACTTTGATATCCCCATATTTTTTTGTTCATGATTTTTCTAGCAGGGAAAAGATACTTTTGCATTTCTCAAAGCCGCCCCCCACGGCAAGGACTAGTGAGAAACCTATTGTGAGAAGAAAGATGAAAGTACACCCTCACTGTTTTCAGCCGCACCCACTTGGAATTCATTCCGGGATGCCATCAAGGATCAATACTACCCTGTCGGGAGCTATGAGGATAAATACATAAACTGGACCACACTGCGGCAGGGAAGAGACCAGGACGTGCCAGAGTTTACCAATGTTTTCCATACCCTTCGCACGAAACTAGGTATCAAGGATTCTAAGAAACATTTGGTACTCAAGTACCGCCGCTGCCTACACAAGTACAACTAAGATGAGATGGAGTTTCTGGACATCTCCTCGCTCTACACGGCGTACCAGTATGCTGTCAAGATTGAGCAGAAGTTTAAACAGAAAAAGCGAGACTTTAGATCTACAAATCTGAAGCAAGGGAAAGGCGCCCCCAAACCGTAGAACCAGTGTTGCAGAGGTGCGCCCCCCCCCCCGATCCCCGCCTCCCAATCCGCGCTCTGGGCGGGAGCGACTCAGGAGCGGGTCGGGAGTGCACTCCCAAAATCACTCCCAAAAAGGGAGCGATTTCGGGAGTGCGCTCCCTAAAAAAAATTCGCTCCCTTGCCTTTTCGGGAGCGTTTTGCCTTTTTTGCAAAAAAAAATTTGTAGTAATGTTCAAAATGCAATTTTTTTTTAGAGAAACAAATAATTTTTGAGTGGGACAACTTAATGATCAACTCTATGTCCCTAGTATTGATATGCTATTCATGGTAACGTTTAAAGTGACATTCTCCTTAATTTTCAATTTCATCCTTTCACTTAAATTTTTAACATTACCATGAAATGACTCGGGATGTTTGAGAGTGATTCCGGCCTCATTGGATTTCATATGGAGAAAGTAGAATTTTAGATTTCATTCAAAATCCAACAGACTTATCAGTTTTTCAAGATTGGGGGATTGCAATGTTTCCATTGAATTTTGTCATGTATTAGGGTATGGAACTCGTATTCAATCAAGAGCACCAATCCCTTTATGTACCTTGATGTTAGTGACATTGGTCGTCGAACTCCTCTATCATGACCCTCCTAAAAATGTACGCATCACTCAAACAAAATCTTGACTTTACATGCTATGCTTTTTCTATCTTATGTTAATGCTTAGAGGGTGATATTAATGACAAAGATCTTGATTTTCCAACAAGACTAAAAAATTAGACATTTCTCGTGGTGGCAAGAGACCTAAGCATAAGAAATGGATAATAGATTTACTTCTCTTTTCTAGTTTCTAGTAGTTTTTATAACTATTGACTCTTTCATATTTATTATGATATTTTTTTAGACAATATATGACGATTTAAGTTTGAAGTTGGCAATTATAACTCATTAGTAATGAATTATGAATATGATGCTTCATGAAAGTTGAAAGTTGTTTCATTTCATTTCATTTTATAACATTTCATTTCATGTTAGATATTATTTGTTGTAATGGTTACACTTAGCTTACAAATACAACTTTGGTGATCAAATAAATGTTACATATTGAATTTTGAAAGCTTGAAACTTTAAGATTGATGAATCATGAGACTCAATATGTTGTATGTTACTATGTTATTAACTTGTGGACATGGTTGATGAAGATTATAACTTCTAGATGATTGTTGTTACATGGTTCCATCTACGTTTTTTTATGTTTTTTATATCTAATTCATTATTCTACATGTTTTTGTTGACATATATGTATCAAAATATAAAAAATATAAAATATATATATATATAAAACGCTCCGGGATTCGCTCCCAAACCGGGAGCTTCTGAAAATGTCGCCCCCGCTCCCAAGTAACAATGTGTAGAACAAAGGGCAAAGCCAAGGCGGGGCGACCCAGGATAACCTGCCGAAGCTGCAAGCAAAGAACAACACCACGAAGACAAAGGACATGGGAAAGTGGTGTGAGTTCCATAAGAGCTCCACTCACAACACAAGTGAGTGTCGGGTCAAGCAGTCACTGGCAGCTGAGTTGAAGGCTTCCGAGTCAGACGCATGTTCCGACTCTGAGTCAGAACCCGACAAGGGGAATGACAAAAGGAAGCAGATCATTGACGCGAAGCCCAGTGCCATTATGGCCACCACCAAGATCCAGAAGATCGAGTCTGAAGATCTACAAGAGGGGCAACACCTATTCCACTCACAAATGTGGGTGAAGGTTCTCAGCTGCAGTTCATTGTCGATAGTGGGAGCCAAAAGAACCTCATTTCAGCAGAGGTTGTGAAGCGGTTGGGCCTACTGACTACAGCACATCCGCAGTTGTACACCATCGAGTAGTGTCACCAAGGACGAGATCCTTGCATCAACCAGCAGTGTTGCCTTCCCTACAGCATCAAACCCTTCACGGATGAGGTATTGTGTGATGTTGCTCCTCTTAAGGTTTGTGATGTATTATTAGGACAACCATACTTATGGAAGCGACATGTTGTATATGAGTCTAGACCTCACTCTATTATTATTTCTTTGGGTAGTAAGTTATACAGGATACTGAAGGTAGCCCCACCTATCGCCAGCTGCTTGATCTTTGCTAAGCAATGCAGCAAGGCCATCTCCCAGACTGGGAAATTTGTTTTCTTTCCGATTCGCTCTCAAAGTAAGGGGAAGGTCGTAGCCACATCCATGGCCCCCGAGAAGGGTTCCTCCAAGCAGCAGAAGTAGGTGGATATGGTCGTGGAAAAATAAATGGGACATCTTCTCCTCACCCACAGGGGTACCCTTGCATTGTCCGGTCAAGCATTCAATCAATCTGACTCCCGAAGCACCTCTACCCAATGGGCCGATATATCACCGCTCCATTTTGGAAAATGAAGAGATCAAGCGGAAAATCCAGGAGTTGCTGCAAAAAGGGCACATCCAACCAAGTTCCTCGCTGTGTGGGAACCCGATTGTACTTGTACAAAAGAAGGATGGGACCTGGAGGTTCTACATTGATTATCGAGCATTAAACAAAATCATTGTAAGGAATAGGTATCCAATCCCATAGATTGATGACCTACTAGATCAACTCAAGGGGGCCAAGTATTTCACCAAGATCGATCTGAAGCCTGCTTATCACCAGGCCCCAATAGAACCCACAGATGTATGGAAGACCACCTTTAAATCCAAGGAAGGCCTTTTCGAATGGTTGGTTATGCCATTCGGGTTGACAAATGCCCTGCTACTTTTATGAAGCTAATGGATGACCTCTTGCGGCCCTTCACCAACTCGTTCGTGGTGGTTTATCTAGAAGACATCCTCATCTTCAGCAAGAGTTGGGAAAAACACTTGCAACACATTCGGCAAGTCCTTCAAACCCTTTGGCAGCACAAACTGTGTGCCAACTTGGAGAAATGCACCTTTGGCATGAGCCAGGTCCAATACGTGGGTTACATCATTAGATGAGTGTGGCGTGCATGTGGACCCGACTAAGATCCAAGTCATTCGGGATTGGCCAGCCCCGACCACTCTAATGAAGCTTTGCAGCTTTTTGGGCCTTGCAAATTTTTATCGGAGGTTCGTGTTGGAATTCTCCCATATTACTTGGCCTTTGAGTCAAATTACTAAGGGCGGGGTGAAATCAAAATTTTCCAAGTCCGAGTCCCAACAAAAAGCGTTCATTGAGTTGAAGCACCGCCTCTGCTCTGCACTGGTACTCACACTGCCAGACCTACAGCATCCATTTGAAATCAAGACAGACGCCTTAGACTATGCTATTGTGCAGTCCTCACCCAACACAGGAATCCAGTGGCCTATCATAGTGAGACACTTTCTAATACAATTCGGAAGTACCCCACCTATGATAAAGAGATGTATTCCGTCATGCAGGCTTGTCGACAGTGGAAGCACTACATTCTGGGGAAGGAGATGGTCATCCACACCGATCACCAACCTCTTCAGTTTATACAGACACAGGGGAAGTTGCAGAACGATCGCCATCAGAAGTGGTCTACATATCTGCAACAATTCCACTTGAACATTAAATACAAAAAGGGCAACACCAATCATGTTAAAGACTGCCTCAACTGGCCCCCAGTTGCAGCACTAACTACTGTTCTCAACTCTTGTGGTCATGAGACCTTTGGATGGCCGCAACTATACAAAAATGATCCAGAGTTCGCCTCCACATACCAGATGCTAGTTGATGGAAAGCAAGTTCCTGATTTGCACCTCCAGGACGCATTATTATGCTACCTGGGCCACCTTTGTGTTTCTTCAAGCGAGTGTGCCAAGCTGATTTGGGAGGCGCACTACAGTCAGGTCGCAGGACACTTTGGTATGGAGAAAACTGTGATTGTACTACAAACGTGCTTTTATTGGCCCAAACTTTCACTGAATGTTGGGAAATATATCAGATCCTGCACTACCAGCGCCATCGCCAAGCCAACCATCAAGAAGCAAGGCATGTACACTCCTTTGCCTACTCCAAGCCAATCATGGGAATCCATCTCCATGGACTATATGTCTGGCCTCCCTTCTACCAAGCATGGTAATGACTGTGTATTTGTGGTCATGGACAGATTTTCTAAGATGGCTATATTGGCGGCTTGCAAGAAGAGTATCACCGCGGAGGACACTGCCAAACTCTTCTTTGAACGAGTATTGATACATTTTGGGATCCCGCAGACCATTATATCACATCAGGATAGTAGGTTCCTGAGCACATTCTAGTCAAGCCTCTAGACACTATTGGACACCAAGCTCACCAAGTTGACTGCCTTCCATCCCCAAACTGATGGCCAAGGGGAGGTCGTCAATAGGATAATAGTGCACATACTTCGCATGTACAACTCCAAGCATCCTCGAACCTAGGATGAGAGTCTTCCATATGTGCAGCACAATTATAATAGAGCTCTCCATAGCTCGACTAGTCCCAGCCCCTTTCAAATGGGTCTAGGATTTCAACCATTGTGCTCGATTGATTTTGCCATGCCTCACGCGACTACATGGACAAAATCCACACATCTATTGTTCAAGGTTGATAAAGCAACCATATTTATTGAACGCATCCAACACATCCGCCAGCAAGTCCACGACATCTTGGAGAATCCAAATGCCAAGTATAAGGAGCAACATGATCAACATCAAGTGCCACATAAGTTTCTGATGGGCGACAATGCTTGGTTGCATTTGCAGAAAGAATCCCTTACCGGAGCCCATTGGAAGCTAAGACCACTCTGATATGGTCCTTACACCATTACCAAGACTGTGGGAGACAATGCTTTTGAGCTCAACGTTCCCCCATTCCTTGGCCTGCACCCAGTGTTCAATGTGGACTGCCTTCGTCCATACTTCCCACCATTACTGGACACATCAAACATTGCAAAGCATCTCACACCAACAGGGTTAAATCCACACTGCATGGAACAAGCCACAACTGATCGGATTATGGACACATGGGTCAAGAACACTCGCCAGCAGAAGATCCAACTATATTGGGTTGTCAAAGCTGGCCAAGTCCTACACCAAGGCAAGTGGCTCACCAGGGACCAAGTTCAGCAGAAATTTCCTCACCTCATGGAGGCTCTGCATGCAATGGAGACCATTGCTTCCTAGGGGGGAGGAATGATCCAGGTGGATATTGGTGGCCACCCACCTATTCCACTTAGACCTCCAGTCAGTTTCATTTGTTTCCTAGTTTATTTCAGCATTTACTATTTTTAGCAATTTTTCGAGTCCTGAACTTCCAAAGTAGTTTTGACCCCCTAAACGGTGTTTTTTTGAGGTCTATTGCAAGCCCGTAGCCGTAGGCAGAGGCCTGAGGAAAATCCTATAGTACTCGAAGAGACCTTTCCAACAAGGTATTGTACGAACCAAATGGAGATAATATGACCAAGTTATAACCCCAAGAAGTTAACTGCCCAACTAACCCCAACAGTGCCACACACTCTTGGCGTTACATCTCCCAGGGTTATGGTTTTAGTTGTTTAGGGTTTTTCAATAATAAATAGGCCCTTGAATCTCATTATAACATAGTTCAGAGGCATGTAGCCGCCACATCTCTTCTTAGAGATAAGCTACCATCGCCCGAGCTAGTCTTATTTCCATTCTATTTATAAGCATATTTTAGTATTTGATATTAATGAAATGAAGTGTTATTTCTGCTACATCTTTGTATTTATGGTTACATCTGTTATTTGTTGCGTTCTTGTTTAAGTTCGAATCATATGCATCATATATGACAAAAGTAATAGAAGCAGAGCCATCCACCTTTGAAGTTGTGAATCACCAAGAATGGAAGGATGCCATGAATGAAGAATCTCAATCGCTAATGAAGAATGGGGTATGGGAGATCGTTCCTAGGCCTAAAGACAAGTATGTAGTAACTTCCAAGTAGCTCTACAAGATTAAACATGCAGCAGATGGAAGTACTAATAAGTACAAGGCAAGATTTGTGGCTAGGGGATTCTCTCAGCGAGAAGGCATTGATTATGAAGAGACATTTGCTCCAATAGCAAGGTATACAACTATACGATCACTGGTCTCTTTGGCAACATCAGGGAATATTCATCAAATGGATGTTAAGACGGCATTCCTGAATGGTACAATGGATGAAGAAGTCTATATAGAGCAACCCTGTCAGACCAGGCAGTATCTCCTCAACACAAATTGATTCGTATATATCATTCCTTTAGGTAGGTCTTCATTATATACATGAGGGAGAGACTGTTCACTTCATCTCCCGATGACTGTTCATATTACCTATTTATTTATTTACATTATATTCACCCAATCCTGATGATTAGGTGTCAACATTCTCCCCCTTAATCTGAAGGGATGTTGGTGAGTCCAAGCATCATTCTGAATCGTTCAAGATTTTCTCTTCCAAGCGATTTGGTGAAGATGTCTACAATTTGCTCATTAGTGGAACAATGACAGAGATGGATTGTTTTGGCCTCAACATGATGTCGAATCACATGATATTTAGTATTGATGTGCTTCGTTCGATCATGGAGCTTTGGGTTCTTGGCCAACTCTATTGCAGAGGTATTGTCAATCATGAGTGGAGTTGATTGTACTTGTTTTACCTGCAAATCTTCAAGAATTTTCCTGAGCCACACAATTTCTTTTGTTGCTTCAGCTACTGCCACGTATCCTGCTTCTGTTGTGGAATCTACTAGAACTGATTGTTTGCGTGATCTCCAGGAGACGGCTCCTAACCCAAGACTCATAGCATATCCTGAAGTAGATACCCCAATTTCTGTCTCCATCAAAGTCTAAATCAGAGAATCCAATCAAGCTAAAGTCGTCCACCTGTGTATACTTGATTCCAAAGTCTTGAGTTCCCTTCAAATACCTTAGAACTCTTTTTGCAGCGGACCAATGTCCCTCACAAGGCTTTTGCATAAACCTGGAGAGGATTCCAACAACAAACGAAATGTTTGGTCTGGTAGTAGTTAGGTAATTGAGACTTCCTACAAGCTATCTATACTTTGTTGCATCCTCAAATTCGATTCCTTCAATAGATGTGAGTTTTAAGTTTTGTTCCATTGGAGTAGTAAGAGGATTGCATTTTGTCATGCCAAACCTGTTCAACGGATCTCCAATGTATTTCTTTTGAGAAAGAAATAAGGACTTCGGATGTTAGGTTACTTCAATGCCAAGATAGTAATGAACATAGCCCAAATCAGTCATTTCAAAACTTTTCCCCAATTCCTTCTTTATGGATGCAATGTAGC